>JAWPHD010008120.1:0-119132 GCA_037043455.1 Cyrtodaria siliqua
AGCAAACAAGAAATTAAACAATGAATGAAAAACAAAAATAAGCCAGCAAAATCGTTCTCGATGGCCATAATCTGGCCATTTTAGGTCAGGCAGGAACAGGCAAATCCTACCTGATAAAGGTAGTGACCAAGATCCTGAATAACATTGGTATAAACGTCGCAATAACGTGTACGACAGGAATTGCATGTGCCAATTTTCAGGTAAGCGATTTTGACATTACACAGGGCCGTCGATCTGTTTTGGGGGACTGCGACCCATACCCTTGGGTGGGGGAATTTTAGCGTGCTTTTACAGGAAAGGCGGAATTATTTTGTGGCCATAATTTTGATTATAATCATTGTTTTAAATACTCTTTATGTTTTATTTGTATTAAATACAGTTCGTACTCAATATTTTACGTACCACAATTGTTTGTGGCCTTAATGCTATTTTTTTCAGTGGGGGTGGGGGGGGGGGGGGGGGGGGGGGGGGGCAACTGACATCCACGATCATCGATAATCGTGCAGGCGACGATCGTGGAGAATGTTGTTGTGGACTTGTACATCGGCCGGTACCTCGAAGGCTTGCCTGAAATTGAATCCTGGGGTGTCAGGAAACACAAAAATGTACCTATTTCTCGCCTATGTACATCAATCTATCTAAATATATGAATGTGTTCACCCACATTGGGGAGGAGGGCAGGCAGGCATAAAGCCTGCCAAATCTCCGGAAAAAATCCTGATTCTCCAGATGTTTCAATGGCTCTCGGGATCTCCTGATTTAAATGAACAATCTCCGTATTTGCATCAAAACAAAATGTTCATGATTAAACAGCTGTATTCTCACATTTTATCAAATTGTTCTGTTACGCTTGCTGGTCAGATGAGTATTTACAGGTGTCGAATCAATGGGGATCATCCGTGTAATGCTCGGACTGAATATACTGTGCTAATTTATTATTTCATATAACTGTCAAACAATGCATCAACTTGTATTAATAGCATATATAATTTAAATTTGCGGTTTAAAAAATACTTGCGTAAATGAAGCCGCACACACCAAATTTCCATTTAAAAATGTTCTTCGCGCGCTTTAAATGTTAAAATTAAAAATCTCCGGATTTTGGGTTAAAAAGTTTTGGCAGGCCTGAGGCATATCCTGGGAAATTATACCCATTTTAAATTACAAGGTCTAATTCATTGAGATCCAATATACTCTGTATCAAACATCGCCGTGTTGGACTCGCAGTTAATGTCTTTCTCATAGTGTCATATTTTTATATATATGTCTATTCCTCTCAATGCCGCACCCATTTACCACCCCCCTCCCAGCCATCCCCAATGGTGGTGAAAGCATTGATAGGTACCATGTATAAAGTACATGTAGTTTAAATATGAATAAATATACATATATATCACATTTCTGCTGTGAATGAAAATAATTTATAACAACATAAACTTATTTCAAATAATAAACATTATAGGGAGCAATGACAATCCACCGCTGGTGCGGCATCCAAGATGGGAGACTGACACCAAAAGAACTGCTGGCCAGTGTAATGAGCGGAGATAGTCATGAAGCTACTACATGTACTAGGACCAGAATTTGTGCTGCATATGTGTTAGTTATTGATGAGATTTCTATGTTAAGGTAATATTTCTCTGTCTATAGTGTCAGTATATTGTAACTGTTACATATTGTTAAAACAAGCACTATATAGTACAGAACAATATTACTATACATATATATTTCTGAATTTTGAAGCATGGAGAATAACAGTAATTTCATTGTTGGAATGGACACACTGTAATGTATATTTATTAAAAAATGAAAGTATCGTTTGTGAGGCTGAAATGCGCATATATGTGCATATATGTGCATGATAAACAGTTGTAATAATGCAATAAAAAATTAATATGTTATTTCAATATTTGATAATTCTGAAACATTGTAAATAAAAAACATGTTACACGTTGTAACATCTGAACAGTTTTAGTAATTTGTACCCCACCAGTCCCGGGGGGACTATAGGTTTGCACCCTGTCCGTCCGTCCTTCCGAATGCTTTTTCGGGCCATATTTTCAATACTATAAGACTTTCAGATACCAAACTTGGTATGTGGATACATCTTGGGATAACGGTTTGTCGCGTACCAAAATAAGGTCATTGTGACCTTGACCTGTGACCTCTGTCATAGAAAATGCATATCTGAACTGTTTTGTCAATAGTATAACACAGATATGTATTTTGTATGTGAATACATCTTGGGATAGCGGTGTGTCGCGTACCAAAATAAGATGACTGTGACCTCTGTCATATAAAATGCTTGTCCCGACCGTATTTTCAATACTATAACATTTAGATATACAACACTTGGTATGTGAATACATCTTGGGATAGCGGTGTGTCGCGTACCAAAATAAGGTCATTGTGACGTTGACCTTGATCTATGACCTCCAGCATAGGAACTATCTGGGCCGGTGGGAGACTATGGACTGCCCTGCAATTCTTAATGCTATTGTTATTATAGCAATAGTCATACATTTCATTAAACTAGAAAGTGCCTTATATCATAATAAGGGGAACTAAAATAATGTGAAATGTGACCAACTTCCTTAAAACACCTGTTGTTTCTATTGGGATTAAAAAACAGTCCGTAAATTATTCAGACATCCGTATAGTTTGTTAACCGAAAGGAGAAGAAAAGGCATTAATGGTGGCTTCCATAAATAACAATGGTCTGCATTTTCTTTTCTTTAATGTAATTTAGATTTAGTAAATTATTATACCACTATTTAAATCGCCTTAAAATAAAGTCAGTTACTGAAATATGTTGGTAGACATATGTAGTTCTTCCTGTGGTTTGAAATGTTCATTTACGAACAAGAAATATAACTAACACGAAAAGGCAAGCTATGAAGCAATTTGTTTACAGTAAAGACAGATGTTATTTTATATAGCGTAATAAAAATAGCAATACTAATGATGATACGCAGTGGGATTATACAATTGACTGATAAATACATGGCAGAAAATGGGATGTTTCGTTAAGTTGAAACATGAAATAACTTGGTATTTAGGTGTGCAACTGTATCAGTTTGAACTTAATACTTTTCATAACCACACTGCTGCAAACAAAAACACTATTTTGCAGCAGTGTGTGTAACCCACGAGAGCACCTCCATGTTGTAGAGTTTAACGATGCTGCATTGCAAACATTCTCGCCTCTAAAAGAGGAAGTGTGGATTCTTGCGCATGGCGTGAGATGTTTAAAGTACTGGTTGTACCGAAGAAAAAATGGGTGCTTTGACTCGATGTTGACAAAATGTACAGGCATTTATGGCCTAAAATGTGCTATAAATGACATATACAACCTTCAAAACCCCCACGGCCACGGTAGTATCATTTTCACTGTTGACAGTCAGTGATGTAACAAATTGAACAATACATTAACACAATTATCATCTGTATTTTTCTTATTTGATACATACGAGGGTCCTTCAATAAGTTCTGTCACTAACGCGTTTTAACAATTATGTGCTCATTGTGAGTGTTGATGTTTGGTACCAAATGAAATGGGGTTTCAATACCATTCCATTGATGGTAAAATAAATGCTGTATCTTTTGTCTGACGAAAGTTATGGAACATTTAATATACATCAGTTATACATACTGAGGCATTTTCGTCCAGAGTTTTTTTCAGGTATGTTAACTGTTACCTTTTTAAATGCCTGTTTCTCTTTAAGTACTTGTCGAAGACCTTTGAAATTTCTGATACATTACCAGTTATATCTGTGCATTACAAGATTCAGAATTTAAGCATGGTAGATGAAAAGGCATTGTCTTAGAAATTAACATTTTAAGCTAACATGTAAAATTAATTTAATGATAAATGGACATTAAATGGAAGGGCAGTCTTCTGAAATAACGTGTTTGGATGATCAATATTTTCACTAAACATTGTGCAAAATTCTTCAGTAATGTGTTGAATATGAAATTTAAACACTGAAGGACTAGGATTTGTAAAAAAATATGAAAATATATTACATATACAACATGGACGACACGTGTTGACCCAACCGTGCGGAAAATCGTGAATCCATGGCACGTGAGGCTGATGCCGGACCTGGCATGGACCTACACACCGGGGCAGTATTACACACTTGTTTTTTATGATGCTGGCTACTTCATCACCCACGGTGTCTACGTCAACATCCAAGGGAACGACATAGCATCAGCTGATGTGAGTATTCTATACACGTATTTCTGTAAAACTTGCAAATGTGTTCCTTATTGCCAATATATAATGAACATGGCGTAAAACACCATTCAACCAACCTTTCTGACAAATATTATGTACTCACCAAAAACGAAAGCACCACCTTTTTTGCTGGTATTCTCAAAGGCCAGGTTTTGAGGGCGAAGAACAGCTTTAACAGCGCTTAATTAAAAACAAAAGTGTTGATGTTTGTAAGCTCACGTCAGTGAGTGCTAAATATTTCATTAAACAGTTTCATTTTTTGCCAAGCAATACTTTTTTATGTATGCTATGAAAACTTTAAAGGGAGGTAATTTGATGATTTTTGATAATAAAAAGCTGCTACCTACGCAATGGGTGTTGTATTTTTTTTTCGAAAGCAACGTATAGAGAATATTGTCTTGGAAATAGTTAGGTAATTTTCGTAAATTTAATGTGTTTTTACCAAAATTTCATGGTTTAAGAAAAGAGGGGATAATCCCCTGTGTACTGAACTTTTCAATAAAAAAAATAAAAAATTGTTTGGACTATTGGTGGTGGTCGATCTAATTATTCCATATACATCATTAATTAGTTCCTGTTTTGCTGTCTATATAATACGGGAAAGAAAAATGGGTACTTTCTAATTTTGCTCAGTATACATACATAGTTAACTCGTTACGTATACACATAACATAAAGATTAGAGCAAAGGCGGTGAGGACGAAAAACGCACATCTGAGGATTAGCGTAGGAAAAAGAGCAACATGTGTTACAAAATATATTGGACAACGGACTTTGGAGATTGACAAATGTCCAATATCAAAATAATTCGACTTTGGACATTCGACTGGAATCACCAATAACCAAATAATTTGACATTGGAAACAAATCTCCAATATCAAAATGATTTTACCTTGGACATTGGCGAATCTCCAATATCAAATTAATTTGATATTGGAGATTCGTTTCCAATGCCCAAAATCAAATTATTTTGATATTCGAATGTCCAAAGTAAAATTATTTGGATATTGGAGATTCGTTTCCAATGTACAATGTCACATTATTTAGATATTGGTGATTCCGGTCGAATGTCCAAAGTCAAATTATTTCGCCAATGTACAATGTCCAATATATTTCTAAATTCATGTTGCTAGAAAAAAGAAGTATAGATAGAAATATGATTGACAAGAACAGTCAGCAAGAGTTGCAAAATAAATCTAGGCAAACCTCTACGTTTCTCTTATGTAAGTTTGAACGCCTTCGTAATGCATTTTTATCTAACATGTGTTCGCGACCAAACAAACCTTTATTTAAATTTGATAAGTAAAATGTACTAGTTTTTAGATTGAAACAAACGAAGGCGTTGTGTACGAAATGAGTTAATTTAAAAAAAAAAAGGTCCGCGTCGTCTACAGAACCACAGTCGCAATTGGGTGATTTGGTCAATGATTTAAGTAAAGCTAATTTTTTTGCATGTAAACCAAAAGAAATAATTGACCAATTAGGGTTTTGTAACCTGTGGACTGGAAAAAACAGAACTTAAATGCAAACGTGTAAATTAATGCTGCTGCAAAGAATAACTACTATAACTTACAAAACAATTCAGTATTGATTACGTTTATTTCAGGCTATCAATACCTACAGCGGACCTCTTATTTTCGACAACGTACAAAATCCCTACATGTTCATGATTTTTAAACAAAGTGGCCGTGTGACCTTGACCCAAGATTGGATTGATAAACTTACAACTGTTACCTCCAGAGGGTACACGATACCGGAATTTGCGGCGGCCGCAAACTTGACAGGTAGAGTTCAACAAAAAAGCAATAATAACAACTATGTTATATCACGTCGGTGTCCAGTTGTAGCAGTGAGCACAGTGCTTAACTTTATAGTGCTGCCACGCCGTAGAAACATGCCATGATACCCCACCAAGCCACATTATACTGACACCGTGCTGACCACTCATATAACTACCATTTATAAGCTAAACCTCAAGCAAGGGAGCTAATAGTACCATTTATATGAAGTCCCATAAATGAGTTTGTACAATCTGTTCAATAGAAATGTCATGTGATCACATGTTCAATAGAAATTTAATGTGATCACATGTTCAATAGAAATGTAATGTGATCACATGTTTAAAGCATTTGAACCTCAAATGAATTAACACTTATAAAGCCTGCAGACTATAAACAATTACGAAACCTGAAGGAACATGCACACAGTATGATGGTTTTATGTATTTGTATTCGTATCCATTATTCTCCCAGATCGGATCTAGTTCCTTTAATATACTCATTCCCGTATATATTATGCAAATTAATTCGTGTATGTATTACACAAAACAGGACCGATCGCGGTGAATTGGATTGTGGCTACTGGCGACGCGTACGCGGCGGAAACATTGCTGAGACGAGACTTCCTTGTCACGTGTCCTGTATTTGTATCCAATAGTACGTAAATATGTCTATGTCGAAGCCACATTGTCACGTGCTCTGTGTTTGTATCCAATGGTAAGTAAATCTAGCTATGTCGAGGCTACCATTTCACGTGCCCTGTGTTTGCGTCTATGTTGAGGCGACCTGGCCACGTGCCCAGAATTGAATTGAATTGGATTTTATAGTCGCACCAACAGCTAAGGTCATATAAAGACTTTCCAGCTTTCATTGGTGGAGGAAGTCCCCATGTGTCCCTCCGGGCAATTTTCGTGCACATGCTGGCACCGGGGTAGAACCACCAACATTCCACAAGCTAGCTGGATAGCGTCTTTATACAAGTTTTAGCTTTCCAAAAAGCTTCGTTCTGGAGCTTTTTTATGTAAGTTGTAAGAAGGCAATAGTGACAATGACAGAATGATAGATAAACATTATGTGGGTTAATTTATTCTGTGGTTATAAGTTTTTTTTGGTATGTCTGATAAACATAAAACAATATGAAAGTTGTTGTATTTATTGGTTAATGAACATGCATGTGAATTGCAAATAAGAAATAAAACAGTCTTACATAATACGACATGTTGCTAAAACATAGATTATGGGCCTGAAAAAGCAAAGACACATATGCAAAAACAGGGCAAATATTTATTTTTTTAAAAAGATTCCTGCCGAGATATTAATGCCAATTTCTTTAAAAACTGTACAAATTTGTGATTTTTGCAGTTACTTCTGAAATTGTAAAACCAAAGTGATATATTTGTAAAACAGGGCATATATGCCTTTTTAAAAATCTGTTGAGACATTAATGAAAGTTATGCAAAAAAGGTATTGAGGTATACAAAAACATACGTATCACAAACTGTGAAATATATCCTCCATTTACATGAGATAAAATATGGAGAATGATCGTAGAAACTTCTGACCTGCAGAACTGGAGAGTTGCTGCAAATTGTATTGTTTCTGTCAGTGCTCTAGTGCTTTGAACGAAATGGCACCTGAAGCAATGCAGGGTCATGATGAAGACCTTTAATGAGCATGAACAAAAAATGAAAAAATAAACATGAATTTTGGGGGTTTAGTCCTCTGCTTAGCCCTCTAACTGGATCAGCAGTGGCCTCATTCTTTGCCCCGGGAAATAATAAGTTTTAACTTGTTATTACAGGTACATATCAAGTATGAATTAAATTTTCAATTTAAGATATAATTATCAGTGCATCTTCAGAACACAATTAAATACTGGATGCAAAAAGTAAAACATTGCATGCATTATTACACATTTTGCATTTAGTCAACAATAATATATGCAATCGTTCGCAACATTTCAAAAACCCGGAAACACTCGAGCAGCAAAGCAGCGGTTAAAACGCAAGACTTACAGAAATGAAATCGCCTTATTCATGTCAAAGATCAATTTCGCCCCAATCGTAACTACTCGCCAATTTCCGGCAAGATTAGGACATAGTATATCGGCGAGTAGTCCCCCACACGTAACTACTCGCGGATTTCCGGCAAGCTTCGGATATAGTAGACTGGTGCCCAATTTAACTATTGGCGGCGAACATTAGTGAGGTGTCACTGGCAATCGGGGACCAGTCTACGGAGATAGTATATCTGCGAATAGTCTGGTACCCTTCCCTTAATGCGCTCGCTACCGGCAAGTTTCGGAAATAGTATATCGGCGAGTAGTCTGATACCCTTCCCCTACTGCGCTCGCTACTCTCAGCGAGCGCAGTAGATGATGGGTTCCAGACTAATAGGCGAGGTGTTCCGATTGCCGTTTACCATGATTTTTATAGGTTATAATAGCGTAAATGAGTCTACATTGCCCTTCCATAGTAAAGTTAGAATGTTGACAACCAGTTAAAAACTCAAACCTCGTTAGAATTCTGGGAAACTTACTTTATCATGCAAATAAACATGTCTGCTATTAAACATCAACAAGGAAATAGGGGGTTTAATACCTTCTAAGAGACATTTCTTCAGTTGTATAGTAACACCGGGTCAAAGGTCAACACTATTTTTACCCCTTGCAATTTCATACCCTGTCTACTTTCACTTCTCAAATTTATATAAAAAACTGTCAAAAACATGATGAGCTGCATTTTCAAATATCAACCACATGTCCAGAATACAGTTATAGCCAAAAAAGAACAGGAACCAGCACTAAAAAAAGTTTTTAAAGAAAAAAAGATTAGCACTCTTTAATACAAAACTACTTTCGACTGCACCAGGCGAGCACATCCTGTTGATTTAGTGTAATTAGACCTGAAAGACTTCACTTCTTAGCATTGGAGCTAACGCTTACGATGCCACGTAGTGCAATGTTGACTTTAGATCTTCGTTCTCAATAGAACGAAGAATAAGGTTTTCTGGTTCCAACAGGCTCGAACACTCAGCGGTGTGGGGCAAGTGATTTCAAGTCAGAGACTCGAACCACTCGAGTGGTCACACGGACGCCCCTTGTCACGTGTCCAGTGTTAGCATCCAGAGGTAAGTTTTTGTCGAGACTATCTGGTCAAGTGTTACGTGTTTCTATGACGGGTAAGTAAACATCTATATCGCATGTCTTAGATAATGGTACAAAACGTAAATCGCAGTGAAAATCGAATGAAATAAAATTATTCAAGATTTGATTTTGATAATTAACATTTAATTACAGACAAATAATATAACATGTTTCTTCAAAGAATACTCATAAACTAACGATGTCTACATACAAATGCAGTTATGAAAATCAGGTAGAGCCTCTTTAAAGGGTTTTGTGGATTTTGGGATCATGACCAATTATGCTAAGGGGTCCAGTGATAATTTTAAGGATGAAGAGAACAGTGTCCTTAACAAATAACTGTATTTTGAGGATTTGGGGGGAAATGGTCATGAGGTGAAGAGATCCAGGGAACAATGACTAGGGAGGCTCTCAGTAAATGTTATATACATTTATTGAAAATATAATTGTATTCATTGAAATTATGCTATTTAAGTCATCCGTCCCTCCGCCATCACTTCCCCCTTCGTACCACACAAACAAAAAGCAACCACAACAACACAACAACAGCAGCAGTAGTAGTAGTAGAAAACGACGACAACAACAACGAACAACAACAACCAATCTCTCGATACAAAACAACGAAGAAATACTACATTTTTTACAGAAATGAACAAGAAAAGACGCCCCTTTTTACCGTATCCAGTCAATTTATCGGTTTGGGTCAAGGTGACGTTTTCTCCGACAGATTTAAAATTTGACGTGTGCTGCAAGTCGTATGATATGAAGTAAGTAGAATTATCGTTTAGGCGTTCACTGTCCGGATTAAATATGGTTATTTTTTCTCACTTTATATTATATTCGGATTTATGTATGGATTATGTTTCTATTTAACATTTACACATTTCATTGCATAAAGGTATTGATGTTTACTTTGTGGTATTCCAGTTTGGCCGCACTTTCACGTTGAGTATAAAACGCACTTCTAAAAGTAGACACCGTTGTGATATGATTTCAAGGCTTTTAAAAGCGACGTTAAACCCTATACATACATACATACATTTTAATAATTATTATAACCTCTATTGATCGATTATAACATGTTTGGCTTATAGCTCGTCTGACATATGGTCCTCAAAAACAACATATATATTTACAATAAGTAAACACATTTGTTGATATGGCATAAACATGTCTAGAACCTCTTTATAATATATTAAAAGAACAATGCACACTGAATTCTATTTTTAATAAAAAGATGAGCTTAAAAATACGATTAATATCAAAAATACCCATATTACATATTTAAAACCGCAGAACACACTCCCACCTTTTAAGGCATAAGAATTACCCTACCGTGGGTTTCAAGGGAGCTAACTGTGTAATGAGACCTTCAATATATCAAATATATGTTAAATTAATTTAGTCACTAACATTAGTATAAAGTTAACGCGAAGATAACTTTTCCATGGGTAATCCGAGATTTTCTATCAGAGGCCCAGTTTTTCACATAGGACAGCTCGTTTTCCATGGGAAAATATTTTTCCATGGGAAAGGAATTTGCCTATTTTCCCATGGGAACAATTTGAACAAATATTAATCAATATTTCATGGTTATAATGATACAGTACCTTTGATATTTAGAGCTTTCGGCAAAATATTACAGTGATACGAGCACTTTGATAGTTTTGAATTTGAAATATTTCCTGTGGAAAAGTCAAAATTTAATTTTATAGCTGAAACAACAGTCATCCACTGGAAACGTGTTTGCTTGTTTATTTACAATAAAATAAGCATTTTAATTACCAATGTAAAAAAGCCCACCCTCCCACCACCACTGCCCCACCGGCACATATTTTATTCAGCTTTTTTACAACATATATATTTAAGTACATACAAAGTTAATAGGATTGGAACGAAAGAAATATTCTTATAGAGTTCCTCTCTTTGAATTATTAACTTGTACTCCACCCATGACACCCATGACCAAGTAATAAATAGAGCGTTTTTTTCTCGATATATAAATTATGTTTGTGTATGATTCAATGCATATTGACATGAAATGTGTACCTATTTTTACTTATACAAGAAAAATATATATGCTATATCTCACATCATGATGTAGATTATTAAGGGGGGGGGGGGGGGGGGGGGGGGGTAATGACAGGTTTCTAGTTATCATTTAAACAACATAATAGAGTAAATATATTATTAAAAGCAGTAGAAGAATGAATTGTTTTGTAAACTTTAGTGTTTGTCATACCCCTTTATTACACAAACATTCATTCAATATATTTTGAAAGAAGAAATATAGTGAAGGTTTTTGGTAGAAAAAATGGCATGGTACATGTAATTATACTGAAGAAAAAAATAATTATAAAATGGAAAAACATACTTGAAAAAAGATAATGTAGAAAATGGAAGGGCAAAAGGTAAATGCTATATATTGCAGCAAGTGTCTAGGTTCACAATATTATGGTTCAGCAAAGATGTTCTCATATCGGCCCCATATTTTATGAAAATATGTATATTTTGAGTTTTTATAAGCAATGTATTTATCAGTTTTATAAACAGTTTTTATATAGTAAATAAAACGTGTACAGGATGATGCAGAAATATTTTGTTTTTGAAAGAATATATATGATATTTTCCTAATACTAAAATCTTAGTTAGTATAATATCTAATTTGTCATTCCCTAATAAAATATCGGCGTCTGACCAGTTGGTTACAGTCTCGATGCATTTGCTATTAATAAAAGTAGACAAGTTTGACCTAAACATTTTTGAAAATTCACAGTCATAGAAGAGATGTTTAATTGTTTCCACAGTTTTATTACAAAAAGTACACATATCTGAATCAGCAATGTTTATTTTTTTAAGTAAATAATTGGTACCCAAAATCCTATGGTTGATCCTGTATTGAAACCATTGATGTCTTACATCTTGATTTATTTTAAATGTTGAAGCAAATATTTTGTACCAATTCAGGTGTCTACTATTAAGTTCTGCGTTCCAATTTGTTACCGCCGATGGGATTATATGTTTTATTAGCATAGCATCATAGATTGATCTGCTTCCTTTAATGTCTTCTGAAACAGTACATAGATGAAATGGGATTATAGGGGTTTTTGCCCTTGTTTATAGTCTGTGGGAATTTATGTGAGGGTAGTAACCTTTTAACTGATGCTATAACACTTTTATGGATTTTAGCCCATAACTTTCTTTAAAGACCTGAAAAGGTAATAAATTGCCGTTATGATCGATCAGGTCATTGATGGAAATAACTCCTTTCGAGAACCAGTGGTTGAAAAAAAAAGTTGAGCCTCCGACCTTTATATCTTCATTGTACCATAAAGGAACACCATGAAACTGATACCATGAGGTTGGTGGAATGTTACGTAGATAATATTTATAACTTTCATAAAAACATTTTTCCAGAAATGATTATCCAATGTTTTTAGATGTTTATCTATATATTTTATGCCAAAGCAAGTGAACTGCTTTATCCTGGGTACATTTCTTGAACAATGTTCAAGCAATTATTTTCACTTTTTAGAAGCCGTCCTATCCAGGTTATTTTCAAAGATTTAAAAAGGCATTCGATATCGATCAATCTTAAACTGCCTAGCTTTTTGTCTTGATATATAACCTGACGTTTAACTTTGACATTTTTGCCACTCCACAAGAAGTTAAAATCCTTAAAATTATCACTGGACCCCTTAAGATTAATGTTTTTAATTCATTTATTACCTGTTGGTGGGGATTGGGTAATGCTGAAATTAGATGAGTTATTTTTGGAATTGCTATTCTCTTTATAACTGTGATTTTACCAATTGGTGAGGGAATCCTCTTTGACCAGCTAATCAACAGATTATTTATCTCTTCTATTTTATTTTTATAATTTATAGTACATATTTGGTCTAGGTCAAAAGCTTTTTCAAAGTCAATAAGAAGGATTAGCCTAGGTAATTTGTATTTTTTAACATAAAACATAATATCCTATACTAATCTAGTATTTTCACCCATATAAGGCGTATTTTATGATAAGTTCACAGTGACCTTTACCTTTAATCTACTAACCCCAACTATCGATAACTTCGATAACTTTAAAACTGTGGCATCCGCTCTCATGTACATTACCCTTTGTGAGACGACAAAGGTCAAGGTTATCATGACCTTATAATTATGGAAATATGTTGTGAGATAACTCCGATAGCCTATAACACTCTATGAAACTTCATTGGCTAATTGCCTTCCTGAAAGGTGGAAACCTATTTCTTCTAGGATCATAGGTCTTCAATGTCATCAAGGTCATATTAAACTGACAATGACCCAATTCTGAGAATCACTTTCGCACTGTCACTGTTAGACATATAATCTTAAAACATTACAGAAATAATACCCAAGTTAAAACAATCAGGTTGGGTTAGTATATCAAAGGTAAAGGTAAAGGTCATTGTGACCTTATCATCATGCAAAAACGCCCTTAGTATGTGAATGAATTTTTTTGAAGAAATCCTCATATGGGAAACTATCAAAACGCTTGTAATATATTGCCACAAGCCTTACATATCAAACCTACTAAATATTAAATCTATTCCTTTCCTATGGGAAAATATTTTCCAATGGGAAAAGAGATGTCCCATGGGAAAACTGGGCCTCCTCGGATTTCCCACGGGAATGATAATATTGCATCAAATTTCTCGGAATTATTTTAATGTTAGGAACATAGTTTAATATACATTTGCTATTTGCTTTCATATGATATAGACAAAATCGCCCTGTTTTATGCGGAATTACGTGCTGTTTTTGCCAAAACTGGTGCGGCAAAAAAATAATGGCGGCTGCATAAATAAATATCGCTATCTCATATCCATACAGTTTGATATATCAATATTTGGTGATAAATTATGAGATAGTGAAATTATGAATTTTGCGATGATATATAATTCGTTTAATAGACGTAAATTGTGTTTAATGGCGACGCGTAGATATGAAACTAAATGAAGTCACGTTGCTCACGGTTCAAAATAACGTCACGTGACTTGATGCACTATTAAATGGACACATGGTTATCTGTTTTTTTCTCCTTTTTAAACTCGCAGCGCGTTCCGTTAGTTTTCTACAAAAATATCATTTTTTTCTGATAACATGATTTGTTGAATTGTTCATGATATGACGTATATAATGTTATTGTTATTATAAAACAGAGCAAGAGATTTCAACCTCAACCCAATAGGAAATGCTTTAGTCAAGACCTCGGAGACAAGAAGCGACGCAGTCCCTTCGATTACTCTATTAAAGAAAGGACTCTTTATTGAAGCTAGTGACTTTACAGGTATATTAAAACTAAAACTTTTATTATAATTCAGCCCTATGGCTTTTGTGTTTGTGATGTCTTATTTGGCCCTTTATTAATGTTTATAGTTGTTCTGTGTTTCTGTGTGTGTTTGTGGTTGACTGTCTTCCTTGAATGCTGTTTTTCCTGTTCGATTTTTATATCTATATTTACGGAGCCAATACAGAGGAATCTCTACCCCTGGCCTAGCTACAAACAAAACCAAGTGGACGATCTACTATCTAAACGGCACTTAAATCAAGGATTGTCGTCATAAACTTCCCATCCGTACTTCTTTTAAAACATAGCAAAACTCTCACGAAACTACAACATCTACAACACAATCTTAAACCATGGACCCATGCTAACAATTTAAACAAGAGGACCTAGTTCGTATTTGGTATGGTTATTTAGGGACTCGAGGTACATCCCTTGTTTAAATAGGTTTGATATAGATGAGACTCTTTATGCATGCGGTTAAAAACCAATTTTATGTGATTGTTGTGACTCGCATCCCTAAATAACCAAACTAAATTAGAACTAGGGTTTGTGTTTAGTAAAAACAGATGTCTCCCCAACAGGAGTAAGGGTCGTACATCCGCCATAAATCATTCAACTAGAACACGACGAAGGTATGTCCAGGTTTCATGGAAATCGAGCCAGAGGTTCTGGAAAACTAGTCAGGTTTGTGTATAAGGGGCCATTACTCAGTCAAAAAGTATTAAACCGGAACATGGCAATGATATGCGCAACAAGGCTTGGTATTCACCATTACTGCCAAGTTTCGTTAAAATCCAGCCAGGGGTTCAGCAGAACTTGTCCGGACAAAGTGTGTGTATTAAAACCTTGAAAGGGCCATAATTCTGCAAAGATCTTTCATCCGAAACACGATGATGATATGCACAACTAGGCACCAATCATCCCTGCAACGTTTCGCTGAAATCCGTCTAGGAGTTCAAAAAAGACTTGTCAGGACAATGTTTGTGTATTAAAACCTTTCAAGGGCCAAATATCCGCCAAAAATCATTCAACCGGAACACGGCGATGATATGCACAACTAGGCTTAATACTGATCATCCTTGCCAAGTTTCGTTAAAATCCGGCTAGGGTGCAACAGAACTAGTCCGGACAAAATGTGTATATTAAAATATTTAAAGGGCCATAACTCTGCCAAAAGTCTTTCAACCGGAACACGATGATGATATATACAACTAGGCTTGGTACTGATCACTCCTGCAACGTTTCGTTGAAATCCGGCCAGGGGTTCAGGAGCTAGTCCGAACAAAGTTAGTGTAGTAAAACATTTAAAGGGCTACAAGTCTGCCGAAAATCATTCAACTGGAACATGGTGATGATATGCACAACTAAGCTTGAAATACGGTAACCCTAGGTTTGGTAAAGATCGGATGAAACATGAAGGTGTTAGAGTGTTGACATAAAAATGTTAACCCCTTTTTCAATAATTCAAGGGCCATACTTCGGTGTTACTGGTCCGATGTGGCTGGTTTTCGAGTTTTCGAACTTGACCGAGCTTTCATCAATATCAACAATCTGGCAAAGTTTGGTAAAGATACGATGCAAAATGGAGGCACTAGAGTGTTGACAAGACAAAATATAGCAAGTTTCGTTAATTCAAGGGTAATAACTCCGGTGTTACAGGTCAGATATGGCTTGTTTTCGAACTCTTCAGAGCTTTCATTGATATTAATAATCTGGTTAAGTTTGGTAAAGGTCGGATGAAAATGTGATGCGCTAGAGTGTTGACATTAAAAGGTTAACGGACGACGGACAAAAGACCAAGGCCTAAGCCCTAAAAAACTGTATTTCAGGGAACACATGTTCGGTGTTTGCTGTAGAATATATATATAATATATTTCAGGGAAAACATATGCATTGCTAGTTGTAGATCCTGATGTTCCTTCCAGAAAAGCTATTACAGAAATTAGACCGCTGCTTCATATGATGTATGTGAACATTAAGAACGGCGACACATCCTCAGGTAGGTGGACAGTAGAGTAGACGGGTACCCAATATAAGTAAGTTTAAACTTATTTATTTTACATCGATTGTAACGAAAGCTCGCTGAACCTATTTTAATCACTCTCGATGTCTTCCTGGGTAGAACCAGTACTAAGCAAATGCAGATAAAGTGCCTTTCTCAGGGACACACTACATATGGTCATGGCGGGGATCGAACATACGACCTTTGGATCATGTGTCCAACGCTCTACCACTAGGCCACAGAATTCCACTAAGTATAAGTAGACTAGTTCTCAATATAAATAGACTGGTTCCCGGAGTTCAATGCTTCATATGATGTATGTTAACATAAGGAACGGCGACCATCCTCAAGCAATTTCATTAATCATTTTATCATGAATATAAATGTTGATCTATGATTTTATGTATTACCGAAGTAGATGCATCCTCAGGTAGGTGGACAGTAGACTGGTATAAATAGGCCGGTTCCCAGTATAAGTAGGCTGGTTACCATGATAAGTAGAATGGTACCCAGTACTAGCAGACTGGTTCCCCGAGTTTCCACGAGTACAGGGTTACTCAAAGGCTTTTGATTTAACACGCACTTTTGCTGATGTTCGATTCATTTTTCTGGGCATTTGTCCAATTTCAGGTTTCAGGAGAGCTTGCAATTTTATTGTTTTATCGTAAGCTCGATTCCGGCCACATCCGTTGAAGGAAGATGTATATATTTAGCACAGTGGTTGCCTAGGATGAGTATATGACAGCAAAGGGGGTGATAATCGCGAAATCCGTTCTATATTGTATGCATATATCATTACTTAGAGCATGTAAGAAAGTTCCTTAACAAAATATTGGATATCTAGAGTTTAATTGTTTTTGGTGAATTTGACCTTTCGACCTTGCCCTCTTGACCCAGAGGTCAGACCCTGGATCCGAAAAATTCCTTGTCATGTATGTTTCATACCCATCCTTTATGACAACAATTAGCACACTCCTTCATATAATGAAGGAGGAGTTAAGGTTACAAGCAAAGTTGACTGACTGACAAACTGACGGACGGACGGAACCGACCAAAAGAGCGGGTATAATTACACAAGGATACCAACCTACATATATTTAGCTACATGTAGCTCATATCTATTTCAAACGATGAATGATAATCATAAACAGTTTAGGTGTATCCCGACTCGTGTACTAATCACAGTCGTTTTATTTATAGGTGACGTAGTACGGAAATGGTGGGGACCGAGACCACGGGACAATCATCCGCATTATTACTACTTCCTGCTGTACGAACAACAATCGGAGTTGAATGCGACTGAAATGCTGGAATACGCCGGAGATGCATGCAAGAATGAACGTTATAGAATGGCTTACAGGTTAGTTTTATAAACACCATGTATATTTGCAAAATTTCAAGAATTCCGTCGATATTAAAACGGAGTTTCGCATCCCGTTATTTCCATACTACTCCTCACCCATTATCCCCTTCCATACACCTCGCACCTAGCTGTAAAAATTATAGCTCTTATGAATTTATATTTTGTAACGCGAATAGAGCGTCAATAGAGCTGACAATCCTTTGATGCAAAATGTAGAGTAATTGGCCAGACTTTAATTCGCACTCTCTGTGAGGTTTCTGAAGACATAACACAATGTCTTTATAAACAATTGCCGCGGACGTTTATTCTTCCCATTACAAATGAATGGCACGTTGCGGAACACTAATTTCATGTCTATTTTACCCGTGTCGAACATGATGACTATACAGTTGTTTGTTCATTCATCGTGTGACCAGGAAAACCCACTAGAGGCATACCGCATTTGTAAAGTATTATTCGCTTGCAATTCAAGGTTGCCAAGACATCGGTTACATCAAATGTATTTTTTCTCTGACCAATTTGACGAAATTTAATCGGTCTCATCCTCACAAACAGCTGTCTGTTCCACCCATTTTACGTTGGTTTTTTTTCAAATTGCGCGTATGTGGCCGTGATATATAGTAAAACCGTTGCGTCTAAAACCTTCTCACCTCTCATCGCTGCCTGTTCGAATTTCACTGGGAGCTCTACTTGTCATGTGAGAAAGTGTCGATTCGTACGGGTGGCGGGTGGTATACAGTACTGGTTCTACCCTGGGAATTGGGGTGGTCTGCCACTACCACAAACAAATAGAACGACATATATGGCCTAACACGTTCTAAACTTTAGTAATGCATTACGTAAAACACCATTCAAACAATCATATATTTTACATCTTGACATTGTTTTTGAAACGTGAAACAACTTTACGACAGTATAAAGAACTATTAATTCTATGACTAGAAGACTGCTATAGCCATATAACACATATTCTGACAAAAATATTATTCTTTCCCCGATCTTTTTTTTTTAATTTAAACGTTTTCTGACCATTTTTCAAAACTCCCTGACAATTCTCTGACCTTGAAAAAATATCGCTGGCAATCATGCAGTTTGAATCACCGTTAAAATTCCAATTACCATCAAATCCTGTTATATCGCCTTATTATCGCCATATTACTAAACATTATGAGAAATATATAATAATATAATAATACGATATACCACATCCGGTTAGGTATACTCATTTATCAATGTATAATTTCCTTTCCACAGATGCCTGTACAATATTAACCTGTTGGTATCCGAAAATAACCTAACGTTGGTTGGTGCCAGCTGGATGATCGCACAGAGAGACGAGTATGTGATTTATAAAAACCTTATGAACAATCCGAAAATTGGCTGTCATAACCAATGTGAAGGTCAGCCTGGGTACCCTAAAGATTGTGCAAATATCGTACATTTAAGTGACACCCACTGCACATGCGCATCGTTTACCGTGCTGACATTGTGTTTCATCGCTATAGGTTTACTTCTGAGTGAAAATAACTAACACGATAAATATATACAAGTACATGTATGTAAATATTACATGTATATGCTAAATTAAACTGTCGTGCAGAAAAAAAATGTTTAATTCCTTTGTTTAGTTTACATTTTGTTGTCGTCTTTAAATGTCAGCCAATACGATACTATAAGAATAAAATCATGAACACATCACACATTTGATTATTTTATAACGTTTCCAGTTATTTATTTTATTATTTTTAATTTCAGTTAGTTAGCGTAATCTCTCATTATTATTTCATGAACACATGTATACAATAATATAAAGTCATATATTAAAGGGACTCATGGCACTCTTGAATTGTTCATCAATCAGTGATATTAGCATCTCAATTTATTTATCCAGTATCATTTTGACCTTGAACCTGCTTGCACATAATTAAATAAAATGCATAGTTTTTCTTTGTTTCGTCTTATTCTACCATGGTTTAAATATATTATTGGTTCAATATGATCACCAGTTAATAATATTAAAAACATAACAATTTGCTTTATACTTTTTTTATAAGTAATATTACTGACTGAAAAACTGTAGAAAAACTAACGGGACGCCGTGAGTTTTTAAAACACCAAGATTGCCGTGTGTCCTTTTAAATGGCGTACATCCGACCTGAAATTCACCAACTTGAGACTTGAGCTTACTCAACTTTCATCGACAATCAATCCCATGACCTTCCAAGATAAACAATCGTATGACGACACTATTTATTAGTATAAACTATTTTTGTTATAAAAGTTTATCCTTTAAACTTATAAAAATATTTGTTATTAAAATGTGCATAACTGTGCTTAAGTCTAAGAATATTCTCAATAATGCTTGGTGAATACAAGGGAAGGATGGTAGTCCCCGAAGCACACTTTACACCTTATGGAAGTCCATGAAGCACATATAACTAGAGACTGTAGTCCCCAAAGCACATAATTATGCACATGATAGTAGTCCTTAGAGCACGCTTGACATCTTATAGAAGTCCCCGAAGAACTTAATTAAGTATGCACATTAAAATAGTCCCATGGACACAAACATCATTTGAAAATTTCAGGTTGGACAAATATCGGTTGCTGTGGGCATCATAGTCTTCCTATTTCTGCATTGGATGGTGGTAAAACATCAAAGACAGCACATTTTCAAGATCGTTAAGAAAAATATTAGATAAGCCTAAGTTTTATCGGATATAACATGTTTTTAGGGTGAGCTATTGTGATCGCTCTTTGTCCGTCCGTGCGTGCTTCCATGCTTGCGTCCTTCCACAATTGTATCAAACGACGTCTTCTCTGAAACCGCTTAGATAATGTTGACGAAACTTTACAGGAATGATCATAATATTGGATAATATTCTCTCAAGATAAATTATGGAAATCCATATAGAACTCTGGTTGCCATGACAACCGAAAGAAAAACAAGCTGGGAAAACCTCTTCTCTAAAACTACTTATTCGATTTCAAAATAATTTCGAGATATGATGTTTGGATCTCCCTCTACCAACATTTTCCAAGCCGAATTGATTCGTCAAAAAACCTGGCCGACTGGGGGCGGGGCTTATTTTTGCTATATTTCTATATGGAAAACTTAACAAACATCTTGTCTGAAACCGTTTGATGAATTTCAAACTAATTTCACAGAAATTATGTTTCGGTGATACTCTACCAAGATTGCCAGGGGGCGGAGTTTATTTTTGCTATATTTCTATATGGAATATTTAAACAATCATTTCGTCTAAAACCGCTTGATGGATTTCAAAATAAGTGATACTTTACCAAGATTGTTCAAGCAGGGTTGATTTGTCGAAAATCATGGCCGCCAGGGGACGGTGCAGTTTCCCTATATAACTATATCAGAAAATGTTTAAAAATCCACTTGTCCCATTACAAAATATTTTCACAGACATGATGCTTAGCCGTTGGCCTCTTCCAAGATTGTTCAAGCCTTGTTGATTCATAAAAAAAACATGGCCGCCAGTGGGCGGGGCTTATATTTGCTATATTTGCTATATTGGAACATTAAAAACTATTTTCGTCTAAAACCATTAGATGGATTTCAAAATAATTTCACAGAAATGATGTTTTCGGTCTACCAAGATTATTCAAGCCAGGTTAATTAGTCAAAAAACATGGCCGCCAAGGAACGGGGCTTACCTTTGCTATATTTCTATATGAAAAAGTTAAAAAAAAAAAGTATCGTCTGAAACGGCTTGGTGGCTGTCAAAAGAATTTCAAAGAAATGATGTTTTGGTGACATTCTACCAAGATTGTTCAAGCCGAATTAATTCGTCAAAAAATATGGCCGCCAGCAGACGAGGCCAATGTTTGCTATATTTCTACATGGAAAACTTAAGAAATCTTCTTGTCCGAAACCGCATTATGGATTTCAAAATAATTTCACAGAAATGATGTTTGGATGGCCTTCTATCAAGTTTTTTTCAAACTGGGTTGATTCATCAAAACATATAGCCGCCAGTTGGCGGGCAGTTTCCCTATATAACTATATTGAAACTTTTACAAATGTTGTGTTAATGCTATAAGCTATAGGACATCCATCCCTGTCATCATAATATATGTGATAATATAAAATATGTTGCATACTGTGCATACAACAGAGCTGAAACTGACACCCGTTGGGTTTTAGCTCATCTGAGCATATATTTCTTAAGGGTGACTTTGTATGATTAAGTTGATGCGATAAAGAAACATGACTGGCAGTCGGAGTGGATCTTTTCTTATATCTTTATTGCAAAATGCTACTGCTTGATTTGATGTTTGAGTGACACTCGACAAAGATTGCTAAAGCACGACTGCCCTCAGGTGAGCGATTTATGGCCATCATGGTCCTCTTGTTATGTATGTATACCCCTTTGGAAAATGTTAAGTGCGAAGATGAAATCCCTCACCTGATATACATATCAAGTTACGAATTTGTCTTGTATTTTTAATTTTCAATAGTTAACACCCGTGCGAATATGGTATATGTTTTAGTGGTTTAGCGCTTATGATTAAGGCTGCCAATTAACATGTCGCCAGTTGTCAATCATTTATCCATTTCAACCAATCAAACCAGAGCGATATCTCCGACAAACAACAGCACGTGTATAAAGTACTTGCAACTATGTTATATAAACTATTGTCGATATACTCCGACATCAACAATAGTGCGGAGATATCTAAGTACTGGCGACATGTCAATTGTCTAAACGTATGTTTATAGCGATGAATAATGGAACGGTGTAAAACTCGAGTATCAAAAGTACTGTCTCAGTAAATTAAACTTTAATTAGAATATTAATTAAGAAATAAAATATTTCCAGCGGGTTTATATTGTCCCAGATAAAAAGCTGGTTGGCGGGAATTGAAGACCATCGATACCAAGGCCGTAGGCCCGCGGTTTCGAAGTGTTTCAAGTCACAACTACCAGGTTTTGATCTCGCACAATATAAACCCGCTGGAAATATTTTATTTCTTAATTAATATTGTAAATAAAGTTTATAAATATTTTATTGTTTATCAGACATGTATGTTTGTGCATTTTTTAGGAACATTTTCGAGAGATTGAACATATTACAAACACCACTCACAACTTACATTGTACGTCAATCTCTCAGCTCCAAACGAAGAAAATATATAATGTTGTCGTAATTTGTTGTTTGAACGTAATGTTGCCTTAAACCTAACGTAATCGTTGTTTTGGATGTTTTCCGACGTTGAAAATCGTATCTAACATGGTTTATGAAACTACTCAATGCTGATTCGCTATTGAGCAGTTTTTGAAAAAGCTATAAAAAACCTCTGTCGTCACGTCCTTCAAATTTTAAACTATTTTCAACGTCGGAAAACATCCAAAATAACGAATACGTTATTTTAAGGCAATGTTATGTTCAAACAACACATTGAATTTGTTAGAAACAAGATAAAACTGTATATTTTCTTCGTTTGGTGCTGAGAGATGGATGCCAATGTAAGTAGTGAGAATGTGTTTGTATGTTCAATCTCTCGAAAATGTGTATATAAAATACCTAACAATCTATGTCAGATAAGAAATAAAATATTTCCATCGGGTTTATATTGTTTGAGATCAAAACCTGGTGGTTGGGACTTGAAACACATCGAAGCCGCGGGCCTACGGCCCTTAGTATCGATGGTCTTCAAGTCCCGTCCACCAGGATTTTATCTGTGACAATATAAACCCGCTGGAAATATTTTATTTTTTAATTAAAATGGCGTTCTAACGGTTGGAGGACGTGACGTCAGAGGTTTATATAACTTTTTTAAAAGTCTTCAGTAGCCAATCAGCACTTCGTATTTTCATAAACCATGTTAGATATATGGCAATGTTTGTGCGGTATGTACATTGTATACATTGTGTACGAGCAGTATGAACGGGTAAATCAGTTAACGCATGTTTAAAAGGAAGAAAGCGAATAAGTAATAACACAACAAGAACAACAACACAAAAAACCATTCCTTTAACACACAAAAACAATCCCACTTCATATATTTATGATAAATAAATACTGAAAAGTGATCCTTTGGAAGCAACAAACACAAACAAGAGAGAATTGTAGAAGACTATGTTGTATTGAGTCTGTTCATAAGAGGTAATTATAAGATGCAACACCTCTCACGCCTCTTACCACCGGCTTAAGCGATATTCTACTTTAAAGCAACACGAAATGGGCGTGATGATCCCAAAGAACCAGTAAATAATAACTACTGATTTGTAGTCGGTGCGACTTTCTACGGCCGCCACACAGCACTAAACAAACGCTAGACCTATAAATATATATATATATATGTGAAACTTTGCGTAAAATGCGATAGCACGATATATCGTATAATCCCTAATAAACGCCCCTCTCTAATAAATAATATCTTTAAAACTTACCAAAATACGCAAGTTAATCTGTTTCATTCACAATGGAACACACTAAATCACTAGAAAATGTATAATATGATGCATTAATTGATTGATTGACATGCGGACTTTATCATTAAAATAATGTCTGATTTAAAAGTTAAATTATGTATTTTTGGTCACAAATAAACGCACCCCTTTTCAAAAATGTTACGCCCCAGGGAGCGTTTATTAGGGATTATAGGGTACGTTTAACATGCACAGCCACGGTAGCCTGTAATAGGTTTGACAAGCATAGCTGCATATACATGTATTGTTATAATAGCCTGCAAAACGTATGATTCGCAGATAAGCAGTCCCATCTGCCGACTCGGTTTGATTGATATGTTATAGCAAGGATTTTTAATGATATCCACGCCAAGCGCATTTGTAAATGAAATTTTAAAGTCATTAAAAAACATTCATTAATGTACATGAACGAATTACTGGAATATCACCTGAGTTATCCCCCCCCCACCCACCCACCCCTGGTACAGGGGGCACTGGTGCTGATGCGGGAGGCGGTCTTCGGCGATCGGCAGCTGGAGATGCATGGGCTCGACCATTGCGCCTCCGTGATATCGTCCCTTCAAAGTAATTATCATGCAGGATTGGCACTGACAAAAAACTGTGTACAAAAGGGGTATAGGTGTCTATATATAGAAAAGCATGAAACAAATAATGGCCAATTGAGACACCTTATTTTTGTTTGCAATCTTCTACTTTCACTTGGAAAATATTACTACCGATGGCAATGTGTCTTACCTATTTACTGTGACCTGTCAGTTAAAGCCTACCCTGCTAAAGGGACACACGTCAATCTCAATTTAAAAAAAAAAGAAGAAAAAAAAAGCGGCGTCCCGTTTGGTTTTCTACATGCATGTAACTTAGTGTATTATCATACTATTTATTATGAGAATAGCACAAATCACATTGTTTTTGCATGTTATTTATTATAAGAATTGTATAAATCACATTGTTTTTGCATGTTATTTATTATAAGAATTGTATAAATCACATTGTTTTTGCATATTATTACTGTTGATATTAGTGCCCCAATAATATATTTAAAACTAAATTTAGCAGATTTAAAGTAAATTAATACTGGATAAATAAATCGAGACGCTAATGCCAATCCAAGATTGCCAGGTGTCCCTTTAATGATTCGCCAGGTCTTCTATTCACTGAACATTTGGGAGGAGCTCTTTGACAAAGAAACCAGAGACCTTTTTTTCTAAATATTTTGCAATTTGTATATTTAACAAAGATATAAAACAAGGACGTGATCACAACCGCGGCAACTATTATGGTTGTCGATTTAAAAAGTGCTGAGCCCCGTGTGGTTCCAGGGGACCCGTTTGGTCACGGGGCGAAGAATAGGGCCACTGCAGATTCCTTTGGAGGGGAAGGCAGAGGTGTAGAACCATCCCCCCCCCCCCAAATGCATGGTCATATTATATTTTTTTGTTCATGTTCATTACAGGTCTTCATCATGATCCCTGCATTGTTTCAGGTTTCATCTCGCTCACATCAAAAGAGCAGTGGCAAAAAAACAATAAACGCGGCTCCAGCGTAAATGGAGTTTCTACGGTAGAATTTGCAGCAACTCTGCAGTTCAGGGTGAGAATGTTCTAGGCCCATTTTCCATATTTTATCTCGATGTACATGGAGGATGAGCCCGGCATGTTCATGCCTGTTAGGCGCCATATAACATTTCATGTGTTGGTGCGCCTTAAAACCCAATTCAATTCAATTAAAAAGTGCTGAATACGGCAAATGATTGAAAAATTTAGTGACTGTCAATAAAGCCACTGTGAGCAGACGACAACAGACAACTTTAGTACTGACCTGGGCCAGTATTCATAAAGCTTCTTAAGATATTTCTCAACTTCAAATTCAACTTAAGATTGGCAGATTCCATTTAGGTAAGATGTATTCTTATCTTACGTTAAATTCGTATTCATAAAGCATCACAGTTGAAATCTAAGCTAATAAATATCTTAAAATGTTCTTATTGTTTAAGTTTATTTTTCGTTTCCAGGCTAATCTGGAATTCCCCATCTATATTTAGAAACCGGAAAGCTCTTTAGCTTAATCCTTTAGCGTACCCACTCGATAGGATGCGTGTGATAGGTTAATCTCTCTATTCAGTCGACACTATTGAGAGATAGGATGTGTTTATGTATATACCAAAATGTTTGGAATTTCACGCGCTATCTGGTGGTATAAACAAATGTGGAACTTTTGTTCCGGAAAATAACTTAAAATCAGTTCTACAGCCGTTGGGTATCATTTAATAATCTAATGTTCAATTTTATTTCATTTACTAATAAATATCACAAAGACCTTTCGAATAAACCTAGGGTTCTCGCGTCCATTCTGTTTACGTTTAGAGTTATTGCATAAGAGCATTTTTTAACTTTTTTTTATTTGTAATTTAAACCATACAAAACTAATACCATTTGATAGATCTGTTTCACGCTGATTCTAAAAATGTATACTTCTTTTTACCTATCTCTTATTCAGCTGCCAAAGGCAGCTGACTCTTATATGGCTTTAGAATATGTCTATGGTTAACAGACTGTGAATCATGTAGCCGACAATAAGCATGCATTACAACTTCAATTCCTAGGGAACCCGTCTAAAAGACTTGAATGGTATAAACACATATTTTTCAATGTTCAAAGCTTGCCGTTTTATTGCCTCAAATGACGTTTTCCTAGAGCAGTCTACTAAAGTGTAGAAAGCGGCATCTTCACGTCCGGGATTTTTTTACGGAACATAATGAAACTGAATGAAACGCAAGTATTGGAATGGAATAAGTGCAAATTTGTATTTTAATGGAATAATGCCCTTTTATGAAATAATACCCATTTACAATGCGGTATTCTCGTAAATACCGCCGTATCTCGTAAATACCGCACTAGTCGATGTGTTTATTCGCTGTCTATATGGTTTTCATAATTGCACATGTAATGGTAAGGTAGCAATGAACAGTTTTTCACTTTGATAACGCAATCTTATAAGTACATATGGTAGCAGTGAGACGCCTGTTGTAATGCACACGCTAACGCACACGCATACCTTGCATGTGAACACCTCTATTTCTGTGCTGATGTGTACTTCTAGCACGTCGTGGTCCAAAGTTGAATTGTAATCAGTATGTAAGGCAAATCAAGGTATTTGAACAGAGAGAAGCGAGGTCACCCGCCTTGATTCAAAATGTTTGGTAGGAATAACTGATGGTAAAACTCGAAAAGAATGTGTCTGGTAAGAAAAAAAACCGGTCGTTGCGTGTTTACGTCAACTTTATTGTTTTCAATATTGTTTTAACATCCGTGACATGACATGTTATTATGTTAAACTTCGTGTCCAGTCCTTACCCAGATAAATGCTATTTCCTCTCGGCAGCTATTTTACGCTTGCGTAAAAATTTGCTTGTAGTTACGGCGATATTACTCTTTTCGGTGTCACGTGACATAATGGTAGACTCTAATTGGTCCAGACTTTAAATACCCAAAACTATCTCATTAATGGGCCGAATCGTATCATTTTAAAGGTATTTCCAAGAGCTATTCGATGACGAGTACAATCCGGAAATAGACCATACAATAACCGGAAGTGACGTCATTATAATCTAAAAATTGTCATATCTTTCACATGTCTTATTTAAACACGTTTGGTGTCATTTTAAGTGTTTTTTCAAGTCTCGTAAATACAAGATAATGTAAAATAACAACAACGCACTTCTATTGACGACAAAGACCAAACTATTTTATTCTACATTCTTATTGCCATATATTCTGCACTACCACCACCACCACCACCACCAACGCCATCACCACCACCCACCATCACCACTACCACCACCCCCACCACACATTACCCCCACCACCACCACCACCACCTCCACCACTACCACCACCACAACCACCACCACCACCACCACCATCACCACCGCCACCACCACCAACACCACCACCGCCACTACCACCACCACTACCACAACCATCCACCACCACCACCAACACCCATCACTACCACCACCACCACCACCACCAATACCACCACCACTACTACCACCACCACCACACCACCACTACCACCTCCACCACATCTCCACCAACATCACCACCACCACCGAACCACCACCGCGACCACCACCACCCACCACCGCGACCACCACCGCCACCCACCACCACCATCCCCACCCACCACCACCACCTACCACCACCACCATCAAAACTAAACAACAACAACAACAAACACGTAAGAAGGTGCTCAATATCGTTAATTGTTACTCTTAAAACGATCTTGTGTTATGAATGTGGTTTACAGTTGTCGGGGAGAGACGCTATGTTAAGACATTTAAGAAATAGACACACGGAAGGCAGGTTTGTTTCAGAAAAGTCAGACTTAATGAATTCAACAGAAACGGTGGAATTTAAACATCCTTTTCCGATGGTTGTGTCAGGGCCTAGTGGAAGTGGAAAGACATATTGGACTGGCACCCTTCTCGAGTCCAATTTAATTCAATCCCATCCAGAGAGAATCTTGTTTTGCTATAGTCAATGGCAACCAGCGTATGACGACTTACGCTTACACTTACCGATAACGGAATTTATACAGGGGATTCCAAACCATTTGAATGATCCCCTATTCATCAATGCGGAACAACGTAACCCTGTTGTACTGGAATATTTGATGTCGGACGCAAAGTGTGATCAGAGAATAGCTGACCTGTTTACAAAAGGCTCGCACCATCGAAATCTATCCGTTATATACTTGACTCAGAATCTGTTTCCTCAGGGAAAAGCGTGTAGGGTTATATCTTTCAACACCTAGTACATGGTTCGTTTCAATAATCCCATAGATAAGCAGCAAATGATGACATTGGCACGGCGTATCTATCCATTAAATAGTCAAAATGTTCTTGAAGTATTCGAAGAGACCGTAAGACGTCCACGAGGAAGCCTCGTGGTTGATTTAAAGTCGACATACGTCTCAGAAGTAACGTACTGGACACGAGTAAAACGGGTAACAGGAGCAGTATACAACAGGGACAGGGAAAAGAATCAATTAGGCTTTGTCATCAATAAGAAAACAGTTTAAAGCAAACTGTGACGAAATGTCAGGAAGCTCTGAGGATTCGGTAGTTTATGTCGGTCCACCCGGTAAAAAAGGAAATGGAGTATTTGAAGATTACGATGATGATACAGATGATGATTTTGATGATGAGAAAGATGATGATAAATTGAAAGAGGTAAAACGAACAGTGTGGAACAGACGATTCCAAATACCTATTCGGGATTCTGTTGCTAACGAATTTCAAGAAAAGCAGATGGAATACATACAAGACGGAACGTATAAAGAAAAAGCTTTCCACACAGCTGCTCATACCATGCTACCTACATTAAGAAAACGTCTACGTGATGACTACACCCAGTTTTTGGTTGACTCTCGGATCCGCAAAAATGTTAAGGTTACATCACGGAATAAGTATGTCCGAATCTCTTCGAGAAGCCGTATGTTTAAGGAAAAGTATGTTTCTCGTCATGAGGTAAACGTTAATAAAACGGACATGAAAGATGGAAATGACGAAGAGTTTGATGGAACTGATAATGATGGAACTGAAGGTGATGTGGAGCGCTGTGGTCTAGTGGTAGAGCGTTGGGCCCATGATCAAAAAGTCGTGGGTTCGATCCCCGCCATTGCCATATGCGTTGTATCCCTGAGCAAGACACTTTATCTGCATTTCTTAGTACTGGTTCTACCCAGGAAGACTTCGTGAGAGATTCAAATGAGTTCATAGAGCTTTCGTTACAATCGATGTAAAATAAAAAAGTGTAAACTAAGATTATGCAGAAGAACCATCAAATTAAATCATATTTGAATTGAAATACGTAAAAAGGATGTTAAAAGTACGTAAAATAGAAAAGTATTAAATACGTTTGTGATTAGACACAAATACGGGTTCCGTAGAAGTATGGGTACCGTACGTTGCAAACCCCGACTAATGGTATCAACACTTCAAAGATCTAAGAGACGGTTATGTTCAACCCGATCATATGGGGCGTTATATCGTAGGCAGCGGTGCTAGAAACAGGAGCTTGAAAGAAGTATAAGAAAACGCTATTCAACAGCCAGTAGACAGACACCCGTGGCTCAAGCGATCGAGATCGCTAGATCGGAATCTGAGGAGAGATCAGAAAGACAATTAGACAGTCAAAATAGTGAAAACAGACTAAAAAAGTGGAGTAAACGTCCTAGGAAACTTACTAGAACTCCTTATGGCCAAGGCTTGCTATAACACTGAAATTGTAGATATTTGAGAACACTGAATAATCAGACAAGACGTGGATGCCTAAACCATTTAAATACAATGGAAAACAAAAAGAAAGAGGAAATGTATAGGGAGTTTATAATATGATATACCGCATAGAAAACAGAGACAAAGCTACTAACAACATTTTATACATAAAAAGTAAATACAATATTGTAAACATCCTCTCATAATTTATTTATTTATAATCCTGTTTGCAAACTGTTTGATAAGTTTGTCATTTTTCTTCCGATTATTTACAGAAAAGTTATTCATTATGTCTTGCATAGTCCATCCGTCATATCGACACATCACGTTATATATACAATAAAATCCGCACGTATCCGAGGTATCGACTTGGATCTGATCCATACTCAGGAAATAAGGAGTTTGAAGCTTAGTTTCAAACCCCACATCATAGTAATAGTGTCCTTTTTATATTTCAATTCTTCAGTTGAACATACTGTCACAGGATATCGCTTTAAGTTTTCATATATTTTAAAGTTACATGTATCCATTGTATAAACACGCTCCTTTTATTATGCACCCTTTCTTATGCTGTGTGTGTGTTTGTGTGTTTGTGTGTGTGTGTGCGTGTGCATGTGCATGGAAGAACCTCAAGGAATACCACCTTGAAAGCGTACTGCCTATTCCTCTACTTTGATAATTTATAATCATATCTCCTTCTTACACTAACCCCTCATGAACTCTTCATCTAAATCGGGGATATGACATTGAATCAAAAATGACGTAAATTTACACAACGCGTCCCACCAATGTCTTGCATGTTCATACCTATCCGTTATAATATTTATTTCTAGGTCCAAACTCCTAGATAACTCACTATAATAAATTTGTGTCCAAATCATCATGTATAGTACTTCAGGTATTTCCTCATCTACCCAAGGTTGTCTCTTATTTCCATTTAACCATAATCTTGTATCTCACCATTAGCATCGTACAGATCATGGACTAAACCGAGATGTAATCTCATACTAAACTGTGTTACGATATACACGACTTTCCTGAGTGAGAGGTTTATGAATGATAGGATTTTTATTTGTTGGTGTATATGTATAGAGGATCTTAAACGAGTTCCCATTTCATATAAGATTTATGAAACGAGTTATGAAATATTTTAATTTTAACGAGCCTTTTGGCGAGTTAAAATTAAAAATAATTCATAACGAGTTTCATAAATCTTATATGGAATGGGAAAGAGTTTAAGATCCTTTTCATCACATAACATTGCAATCAAATTAATGAAAAATAATTCAGATGGACATAGAACCGCCACGATGTCAGACACACTTTAGCGTCAAAACGTCATAACATACGTGACGTCGTAACGTCGCGTCTCACATATGACGTTGCGTATAAAAGAGTTCTTGTTTTACCTCTTTACAAAATAGCAGTTTACGCCAGCTTTTTAACAAATCAACAACAATGTTTTGTATAACTTGCGTTATTTGTATAAGCTGTCACAAATAGTAAGTTAATGACTCAGATCAGGGTGAATTTGTAATAAATGAAATAGTTTCAGCTATTAAATTTGCGTAGTGTTACAGGTTTAACTCAACCAATCAAAATCGTTCAAGGTTGTATTACACGTGTGTAATACAATAGAATATTAAATGGGTGTTCGACACTGCTAACAAGGGACGTTATATATATATTTTATCACAAAATAAGTTAGAGATTATATAGTTGGGAACTCATTTCGACTACACCAGGTATGAATACCATAGTGAGTTACTTCCTTAATTGTGCGTGAATTTTAAAAGTCACTATTCTGGAAAAGCCTATAATATAACGCAAACAATTTTTTACATTTTGGCGAATCTGCTTAGTAGCGATCCAAATATGGGCGTTTCAAAAATTAACTGAGAGGACGCCAGTGACAAAATCATGTAACAATTTTCACAGTTTTACCTTTCTTTAACTGTTACATAAAATGACTTTGGGCATATATGTACTCGAAAATTTATTTTTAAAACATCTGACCCTTTACGTCTAACCATTGAATCAATTTCACATGCCCAAAAAACTAAAAGCATGTGCTAAACATTCTCAGCCAGGGGAAACAACGAGTACACTTCAATCAATTTAAATTTGCAAACAGTTATTTCCCTTTAAATTATGAACGTCGAAGTGAAGTAAATTACACTCGATGGGTACAGTTGAAAAATCGTTTTAAATTGTAGATGTAACTTTTTTCTGATAATTTTTGTTTGTGTATTCAAAGGCAATGGTATATTTATGTTTCAATTAATAACTACACAAGTTTTCATCATCCGAAATATGGGTTATTCGGTATTAAACTGAAGATGACGATAACTATTACATTTAGCTCAGACCAACTGCCCAATTCAGTCTATATTTAGTAAAGGTCACGTGAACTTGTTACCGATAATAGAAACAATGTTAACACAGAATATTTACGGCAAAGGGGTAAACTTCTCTACAGGCAAAAATATTGAGATGACTGGATTTGATTTATTGAAGAACCAACATAAAAATGACGATATCTGGTATACAGCCAGTACATAAACATCCCAATTACTCATAAATGCAAGTCTGTTACTAGCTTTGTGATTAAAAGTTGAGTTTCCATGCCTGGACAGAATACTTTGCCTACAATTCTCTCGGACGTTTTCTCCGAAAGTCCCATTTTAGGGAGTAAGGGGAAGGATTTGGTGGTGTCACACCTATACAATTATACTTTTGCAAACTATAATACTGAATTACCATTGTAAATACAAGTATCTACATTTTAACCACAAACAGGCCTAGTGTTGCTGAAAAATGTCTCTCCATGTCATCATTTAAAAACTTAAAAATCTAAAACTCTAAATTACATGTATTCCGAGTGAAAAAACATGCGAATAAAAGTCAAAACGCGTTTTAACAAAAAGATAGCTGGAGTTTAGAGTCATATACACTTTTGGGACTTTGTAATATTTTGTTGACGTTTACAGAATAATACGAGAGAGAGAGAGAGAGTTACTTAAAAAATAAAATCACAACATTTTAAATATGTGAATACATTTGTGGTTTTAATAAACTGAAATGAAACAATTAGTATTGGAAATTCGATTTGTGTTAGTTAATTTTGCTGGTCATAATATCGTTTATTGAGTGTACCTTACGAGTAGTACTGGTAGCAGCCACAAATTAAAGTTAGAACTCCCCTAATACTAGGACAATATCTACTTGTATGATTACACTATACCTATTACAGACATAAGCACGGTAGGAATATGATGCATACATGATTTTGGAATGTAAATTTTGTTTTTAAACAACAGGAATGTCCATTTCGGTTATTTCACTCATAGTTTTCTCGTTTAGGGCAAAGCATTTTGCAAGAAACTGTGACCATAGCCGCTGGCCATGGAATGGTATAAAAATACATCATTAAAGGTTCCATGTTTACCGTCATATGCATACCAATGGATGGCTCAAATTCCTGTACTATTGACATTTTAAATATTGAGTTATGCTCAACCCGGGGCTAGAGGTTGTGAACGGTAGAAAGCAATTCAGTACCGTTCATGAACAGCCTAAATCAAACCAAGACTGCAATATTTTTTATATTTATCGTGTTCGGCGATTTCCAAATTCCCCTTTTATACTCTATTTTTACTCTAACACTGTTATGTCGACAGATGGACGGACGGACGGAAGGGCTTACAAACTATGCTTTGTGTGACTTTAAACTTTGGTCAGATTCGACTGTGTGTCTTTTTAGTGCGACATTTTTCAAGCCTAAAAGATTGTGTTTTAGTCCCACAACAAAAACGTTAGACAACGACTGATCAGACATAAAAGCGTCCAACACGGTAGTCCTCCTTAGAACGGATGGAAGGAAGGACATGAATGAGGTTTGAATATTTCGGTTTAATGATTTTTTCTTCTTTAATTTTTAACTCACAATTGCAATTTTTTAAAAGCTTTCTAGTTGAACTAAGAAGTAGCATCTAACCCTATAAAAAGTAGCTTCTACCTCGGACAGCCTGAATTCAGTATACTCCACCCAAACACACCCAACTACCCACTAAACATCGTTTAGCGGGAGTATAAATACACACATACATATATATTTATATTTTTATGTTGTATGATCATATTATATTATGTTGTAGACATTTTCTATAGTTTTTTCTGCATAACAGAGTTTCTATAATTTTTTGTACAGTAAGTCTGTTATATATATATATAGACAGAAAATGCAAAAATAATGGTAGGTCAATGTAGCACCGCTAAATATGAAAATTCCGCTAAATGTAAAAACTTCCGAAAAATCTTAAAAATCTGCCGCTAAATGTAAAAAAACTTCCTCTAAATGTAAAAACTTCCGCTTAATGTAAAAAATGACTAAACGCTAAATGTTATAAATTTTAACATATAGCGTTTAGTGTTTAAAAAAATTCCGCTAAATGTAAAAACAAATCCTCTAAATGTAAAAACTTCCGCTAAATGTTAAAAATCTTCTGCTAAATGTAAAAAAAACTTACTTTAAATATAAAACTTCCGCTAAATGTAAAAAAAATACTAACCGCTATATGTTATAAATTTTAACATATTGCGTTTAGTGGAATTCGTTAACCGCTAAATGTTAAAAGTCACTAAAGTTGTCTGAAGTATGTGATGGCATGAACAGTGCTGCTTTAATCGACTCAGTAGTTTGAAATAATTACATATTTATAAAAGAAACATTATTAAAATACGTTTCATTGTCGGAAGCAGTTGTCTTGCATCAATACGCCTGTGCATATATCAGTTCCCAAAGGCAACATTTTAACTTTAGGAACATGTTGTATCTTTAGCTTATTTGCTCAAATTATGGAACTCGAATCATTAATGTGAGTCCATGATTTTATAACTTACTATACATTTGTATCCACTGTTTTTGCATCCACTGTAAGAAACTTTTTCCAATAAAGCCTACATAGACACTACTTAGCCGCTTTGCTTAAACATGATAGGGATTACTTCTTATGCACTACCACCGAATGGTGAGGGGCATATAGTGTTGGCCATGTTCGTCTGTCAGTCCGAGTGCATCTATCTCCTACAATTTTCAACCGATTGTTTCGAAATTTTACAGGATACTTACCTATGATTTGCATATCGACTGCCAAATTTGATCATGTATGATCAGAGTTAATGCCCTTGTTCGTTAAACTTTACGTTATAAGATCTTGTGTGTCTATCTTCTTCTACAGTTTTCAAGTGATTGTTTCGAAACATAATGCTTACCTATGATATCAAGATGTGCATATCGATTCGGTGCCAAATTCGATCATGTATTATCAGAGGTATGGCCCCTTTTCAACTGATTGTTTCGAAGATACTTACCTATGCTGTTAAGATGTGCATATATCGAGTCGACGCCAAATATAACTTTAAGTTTGTATAATCCGAGGTACGGCCCTTTTTCCGTAAAGGTTTATTGTATATTTCTATTTCCTCCTAAAGTTTTTCACTGATATTTTTGAAACTTTACCGAATATTACAATGTGCATATCGTTCGGCGCCAAAATTGACCTTTTATCATGGCCCCTTTTTTGTCTAATGTTATACTATAATATCACATGCGTCTCATCCTACATATTTCAACTGATTGTTCTGAAACTTTACAGGATGCTTACCTATGATATCAAGATGGGCATATCAATTCGGCTCCAAAATCAGCATTGTATTACTGGAGTTACGGCCATTTCTTCGTTAGAATTGTATGTTTCCTACTGATTGTTTTCATTGTGTGTAGGGGGCGGGGGGATTTATGTGTGTATCCGTTTCTCAGGAATACAGTTCTAGTTTATCTAGTTTGTTCATTATTGAATATAACTTCAACTTCGCAAGCGACCTTTTCGAACGGTATATACATTTTACCAGTGAATTCTACAGTTGTAGCACCGCTAAATGTGAAAATGCCGCTAAATGTAAAAAGTTCCGCTAAATGTTAAAAATCTTCCGCTAAATGTAACAAAAAACAGCAGCAGTAACAGCAGCATCAGTTTGTCGGTATGACTTTTTTTGATAACTTTGTCGATTAAAACAGCATTGTTCATAACCTTACATACTTCAGGCAACTTTATTGACTTTTAACATTTAGCGGTAAACGGATTCCACTAAACGCTATATGTTAAAATTTGAAACATTTAGCGGTTAGTATTTTTTTTACATTTAGCGGAAGTTTTACATTTAAAGGACGTTTTTTTACATTTAGGGGAAGATTTTAACATTTAGCGGAAGTTTTTACATTTACCGGAATTTTCACAATTAGTCACCATAATTGTTAAACTTTTAAAAAATGATTCGTAATGCCACCGTCATGTCAATCTGTCCAAAAGTCCATGAAATAGCTAAATAAGACATTTTTGAAGTCTAATCATTTATTCATTTGTCACAATTCTGTTAAAATTGTATTAAAGTAAAGAACATTTAATTATAATAACATTTAAAGCGCAAAGCAACTTTATGTATAACCTCTATTTTTGTTACAAAATCTGTTGAGACCATTACTCACAATTTATGCACAACTTAGCCCATAATTATACAATTTCCATTTTTTTTGTATGTTCCCAATAATAGAATTTGTTTTAACTTTCTAAGCACATAGGTTAACGTATATAAAAACAAAATGTGCAATAAAAATATTAGGTCCCCATGCTTGTTTAAAATTATTTTTTTGAAACCCTACCCCTATGCTAAAAGGCCAAGTTTCGTATGAAATTATATAAAAATGGTATATTTTCATTTTTTGTTCTGTTCCTAATAACAGAATTTGTTCAAACTTCCTAGGCACTTATTTGAACAAATAGTAAGACAATATATGCCATTAAAATTATAGGTCACCATGTATATTGAGATTCAATTTTTTTTTTGAAACCCTACCATTATGCTTAATTTTTTTTAATTTTTGTTTGAATTTTTATAAAATGTTATATTTTCCCTATTTTATGTATTTTTCTAATAATAGGCATTTATATCAATAAAGACAATAAATACAACTAGACATCAAGAGCAGCATTCCTGTAAATGTTTTGTAAAATCCATCCTATAATTTTAGAATAGAAGTCGCCCAAAATTCTGCGCGTGAAAAACTACAGAAAATGCCTTTAAATAAGGACCAGTAAGTAATAGCACTACTGATTTGTAATTGGGTCGACTTTTTACAGGCGCGATACAGCACTAAACAAACGCTACTGTGAATTTGACACTAGTTTAAATTTGACCTGCACTGAAAACAGACAGATTGACGTTTTCCTACCTCGTGTTTTCGTTGTGTCATTATTTATTCCCCTGAAAGTAATACCGATAACATCTCATTGAAAGACTATCGAATTTTGCAGGTAAACAAATTAAATATTGATGGAACACGATAAATACAAAAATATAGTGCAGTCTCGGTTCGACTGTTTATGGAAGGTTGTGAAACGTGCTTGCGTGTTTATTAAAAATTCAATATTACAGAAATTCGAGCCATCCCGATATTGATATGCATATGCCGGTAAACATGAAACCTTCATTCCAGGGATAGCGGCGTATAGTCCAAGTTTCTAATAAAACACTTTGCCCTAAACTAGAAAACAATGGGCGAAATAAACAAACTGAAATTTAGTTGGGAGCAGAGGTTATGAAACCTGCTTGCGTATCACAGGTAACGATCAAAATACTAAATTAAAGAGCAGGCAACACATCCAAAGGGTGATAAAACCATATTAAAAACCTTTAAAGGCTGGAGTAGTTGAACCACCTATTCAAAATTCAAGTAAGAAAACAAAAGTATTTGAGATTGTACCACCGATATCTATAAATATCGGGCTCAGCGATCCCCGAAGATCGGAACTAATAACAGTTCCGATTGCAAGCACGGGGAGACGCTTTACCGCCTCCATACTGCCCATGCAGGCAGCGCTACTGTGATATATAAAAAGTATGAAAAGAGAAATTTAGAAATCGTCGAACACGATAAATACAAAAAATATTGCAGTCTCGGTTTGATTGAGAATGTTCATGAACGGTAGTGAAACGTGCTTACTACCGTTCACGCCCTCTAGTACAGGGTTGAGCAGAACTCAGTATTTAAAAAACAATACACTACTCAACTTTTATAATCGGTCACCCAGGATTTTTGAAAATATCCCGAATACTTAAAACTGGAAATCACCGAAACACATACCAAGATTTTATTAAGTTTATCAACAAGGTTTTAGCCCAATCAAGGCAGATTAAGTTAAATAAATCGCTAGCGATATTTGTTAAACGATGCCAGTTACAATTTCAATTAAAAACATGAATTATTAAAAGATATATAATTCTTTGAAAAGAAACCGATTATAAAAGTTGAGTAGTGTAGTACAGAAATTTGAGTAATCCCGAACAATCGTATGGGCTTTTTCTCGAATAGTAACCATCATTACAATTTCAAACGCAATCAATGTGTTTTCAATAATGATCCTTATTTAAAATAATTACCAGTCCGAAAATGAAACCAACATTATTGTAACTTTATTTCTTGTGATTTAGTAAGCATACGACAATGCCTGTATGAATCCAGCAATACATTTAAATAAGTAAAATAGTATTGTCGGATTGTGCATGGGAACAACAGTTTTGAGTGCTTTTTTAGAGTTCTAAATCTCGATATTATTGTACATATATTGCACTGACATATACTAATTAAACTAGTACTAATGTTACACAATTTGTTAATGCAATTATAAAAATTGTTTTTCTAAAATAAATGCACTGATATAGGAAAACATTTTAACAATATTGAACAATGACATCTGAGTTCATTGAATTTTCTTTATTCAACGCATGAATAGACTCAATAAAACCGAGTCTCTTGTTTGAGTTTGTGGCTTTCAATGGATCACCTTTTCAGTATTTATTGACATTCCCACTAGCGTTTGTTTAGTGCTGTGTGGCGGCCGTTAAAGGTCGCCATGATTACACATCAGTAGTGTGATTACGTCGATATACGATGAGCCAACGTTGTGTCAACGATATCCCAATGTTGTTGGCAGCCGTCGTGACATTGTTGGAGCTGCTTGACAAAGTTGTCAACCAACGTTAGAAAGATAGCCGGGAAAGCAAGTACTTGTGAAAAATGACTCAAAATACACGAAAACATGATATAGTGCCCCAATATCGGACAGATATATGAATATTGCATCATGTTGTTACCCGATAAAGGGAGCATATGCACTCAAGTGGCCCAACATTGGGCCAACACTGACACGCCAACGCCAACCAACCAATCATCTTCACACGTTGGCCCAACATACGCATGCTATCTGGTGTGTTATTTAGGACTGGGTTATGTCTATAAGATTGTCGTATGTGCCAAGTTGACTTGTACCAACCACTGGGTTATTTAAGACTGGATTGACTTGTTGTTTGTCTGTTTGCGTGTTTGTTTCTGTGTTTTGTGGTTTACTGTCCTCCTTGAATGCTACTTTCCCTGTCCGATCTTTTTATATTTCTTTTGTACCAACCATTGTGCTATTTAAGACTCGGTTACTTTTATAAGTTCGTCGTATGTTTCTTGGTTAGTTTGTAACAACCATTGTGTTATTTATGACTTGGTGATTTTTATAAGATCGTCGTATGCTCCAGGTAGACTTGTACCAATATTTGTGTTATTTAAGACTGGGTTATTTCTTTAAGATTGCCTTCTATTCCAGGTTGTCTTGTCCTGAAAAGTGTATTAGTTAAGCCTGGGGGGGAGGGGGGACCCATCGTCTTTAACCTGCGTCCCCGGCGTGCCTAACGTTTGCGAAGCACGCAGGTTGCTGACTCTCTAGCTCCGTTTACAGCGCCAGTCTTCCCGACTTCAGATCCGTTCAGTTTATGAGTCGCCGACCACACATTCCATATTCAAAGCCTAGATATGCCACACCAAACATATATATTGGCATTTTGAGCGGACCGTAGCATCCCTGTCACCCATGCACCCAACAGTGCTGTGGTGCCTTCTCCCCGACGTGCACGGGTCGGTGTCCATATGGAAGAGTTCAATCATATGCCGGTGATGTCTATGTGTATGGTTCGGTGGATGTGTACGGGGAGGCGGTGGGAGGGGAAAAGAGTATTCTACAGGATAACATTAAATTAACGAATACAATATGACAGTAGTTAACATTATTTCATAATAACATAACAAAAAAGTTCGCATAACACGAATAACCATTGCCCTATAACATGCTCTCATGGTAGATCCCGATACACGGGACCTCTCGTATTACGTACCCATACGACGGACGAGTTGAGGGAAATAATCATACTAAAAAAACACAACCAACTCAGTGGCGCCGGGAAGATTTGAACTAGCTCATCCGGATTTCAAATTCAACCCCTATCCACTGGGCCGCGCTGATAAGTTATTATATTTGATCTGATTATCTACTCTCTGTGTATCTTGACTTTGAGGAAAGCATATTTTTTATTTCTGTATCTCTTTCTCTTATGAACCTCGGCGGTGGCTTATTGGTGGAACGTCTGCCTCGCGGGAGGTTGTGGGTTTACACAATACTCCTGATAGAGCCCTTGCTTGACGTTTAGCAAATAAAGGGCAATCCCAGGGCTGGTCGTCCGGTGTCAGTATAATGTGACTGGGTGGTACATCATGTGTCTACTGCGTGGTATTTCAGTGTGGCAGCACTATAAAGTTGGGCATTCTATTGTTGAAAGCGACCTTTAACCCCAATCATATATACACACATACTTTCTCTCATGACAACATTTTAGTGTTCGTTGAATAAGTAGCGATTAAAATAAAACTGAAAATAAGTTGATAGAGGATAATATATATATACGTGTATATCGAGACATTGTTAAACGTGTATAACATGATGTCGATAATTTTCTTAATTTGCTAAGATTTGAATATATCTGAATAAATGTAATTATGCCAGATTGAAAAAACAATGGTTATGATAACCTTGAAATAAAGTAACGAGAATATATGGTTACATTACTTAAAGGGTTAATTAAGAATAACTTGTTTAAGTGTGAATAGGGCCAGGGGCATAGCTAAATGTACGCCGTGTGTGCAGCTGCGTACATATTGCCCGGCAGCAAAAATAAGAAAATTCAAACTTCCCTATCAAAGCAGCCATTAAAAATATGCACCACAGACCTTTTACGTTTAAAATATTTAGAACCCCAATGCCCCAAACCCTCACCCCCAGCCCACCCCCCATCCCCACCCCTTCACCCCCACAACACACAGGCATAACATTTTTTTCGTTTACTTTTTTTAAAACCACTCTAGCTACGCTCCCCCTTCCCCCTCTCCCCCTCCCCCCTGAGCGCTATATAATCCCACCATGACAACGGAACATCATGAGCAATCAATGTGTTTTAACACGCTATGCCAATCTCATTTTTAAAAACAGTTTCATGTATTATCTATCGTATATTCAGACACACCGGTACAGAAGTTTGATCAATATGCCCGTACATATGCTCACAATTTAGCACAAACTAACCTAATGAAAACCGGTAGTCAAATGTCGCTGACACTCGCTACACCCGTAGCAAAAACAGTGTGAAAAACCTGTTTTCGTATGCTATTTTGAGGCTTGCAAATTCGTGTCTCTTTTGCGACAAGGACTGTCACGACCTGACTTCTATGGTGATGTGATTTATAAACTTCGTAATATTCTTGGTCATGATCACTTTCATACTATCTTCGCTATATTTTTGGCATGTACTAATATTAAAGCGTTGTTTACTAACGGCAGTTTAGACAATTATACTATGTGGACTTGCTATGAAGTTTGTGAAGCACTCATCTTCCTATTAGATAATATTTTCGTCAGGTATGGAACCACCGTTTATAGACAAATTGTTGGTATCCTTATGGGTACGAACTGTGCACCACTTGTCGCAGATTTGGTTTTATTTTGTTAAGAAAGAGATTTCATGTGTAGCCTTTCACAAGATACCCAGGCAGATGTTATTGAAGCCTTTAATGACACCTCACGGTACCTGGATGACATATTGAACATTGGCAACCCTTTCCTCCAACTATGGTTAATAATATTTATCCTAAAGAACTGCAGCTTAACGAAGCTAATATATTTGATAATAACGCTCATTTTTTTGATTTAGATCTCTCGATTGAAAATGGTGAAATAATTAGCAAAATCTATGACTAGAGAGATGATTTTAATTTTGACATTGTTAATTATCCCCACTTGGATGGGGATGTTCCCCGAGGAACTTCTTATGGAGTGTATGTGTTTCAACTTATTCGTTTTTCAAGAGCTTGTACTCTAGTTCAGGACTTTCATATTCGTAATCTTTGTATAACTAAAAAGTTACTCAATCAGGGTTACCGTTACCATAAACTTCGTAAAACCTTTGCAAAATTGTATTATCATAACCCTGATCTTCTTTCCAAATATAAAAGTAATTTAAGGACTCTTCTGCGACAAGGACTATCACAACCTGACTTCTATGGTGATATGATTTATAAACTTCGTAATATTCTTGTTCATGATCACTTTCATACTATCTTTGTTAAACTTGTTAAAACATTGGTCAAAAGAGGTTATGACCCTATCATTTTGCAACGTACTGCATGCTTGGAGGTCGACCCTTTTACAGTTCGCCACTATGCTTTCCTCTTTAATTGTACGATGACCGGACAGGCTGTGGACCCTATGATGACACCTACTTAAAGCCCATTGGGACAGTGGCGTTTGATGTTTGTCTATGATCTTTCTTGTCGTGCCCTTAATGGTTTATTCTCTTGTTGCTCTGGTTTCTGCCAAGTCATTGAGTACCTTCATTGTGGCTTTCTAGCCTATTGTTTGTTTTGGTATTTTATTTACACGAGCATATTTGTATTTTAGTTGTATTGCCTATTGATGCTGCCTTGTTGGTTATAGATTAGATCATAGCGGGGATTTCTTTATTTACACTGTCCTGTTTTAATGGGATGCCAGTAGGGTAAGTGTGAGGTTTGGTGCACCAAAGAACAGGTTTAAACCCCCAGTGGCCTTTGTTGTCACTGACCGTTCCAAGGCGGTAGCCCTATTGTCAACCCTTTTGTGTTTGTGATGTCTTTTGCCTTTTTTTTATTACTTTTGCCTTCTCGTTTGACTGTTTGTGTGTTTGTTTTTGTGTTTTGTGGTTGACTGTCGTCCTTGAATGCTGCTTTCCCTGTCCGATATTTTTATCTTCCTTTGTAGCTCGACTAGCACGGTAATAAAGAGTTAAAACGTTCAATTGAATCTATTCCTAACTGCAAATGAATTGTTCAAATTTTTTGAGTGATGTTTGAAGAAGCAAATATTCTTTAAAATGTAACTTCCTAGTGATCAATCCCATACTGACCAAGTACACAAATGATTGTAAGAGTGGTTTTATGTTTTCAAGATATGATCTATACACTGTTAAGTTACACAATATTCTTATTTTATTTCGGCTGTTTGCAGCTTTGCAATGTTGCATTAATTAGCCCGTTTTAATAAACAAAATATGAACATGTACCGATGTACCGATGAAGAATATTTGAATGTCGCCGCCATATTTGCTCAAATTATCGGTTTCCGTCGTACAGGCTCCCATTGCCTGTTATAGCCTGTTATATCTATAGCGTTTATGTTATTGAATTCGGCAACACAAAGCTGACAACTGGTATATTTTTTTAAATCATAGAATTCATTTTCTAAGGATATTCATCATTTCCATCGACACTGAAAACCAATGCCTGTGGCAATAGTTGTTATACATCAGGTTTGATCTTGTTTTGATGATCATGTTTCATTTCAGTATTAAAATTCCGATGCAAACAAACCGGGACATAATGTGCAACATTACAGCTTTCAATAAATGCAATAACTTTCTATAACCATATAGCCTGCATTATTTATTATTTATAATAACTGTTGAAAACTGATATCAGTAATACGTGTAACGTTTACATTTAAATACAATATTACAAATAGGTAAACATCAGGATTTCGATTAATTTCATTTGAATGGGACATCTTGATATGTATAGCTTGCGCTCATAAATAATTGTCATTGATATGCTTGCACTGATAGTTAGTATGATATTTACATGTTTCAATATTCTTTAGAAAAAATGCTTATTTATTTCAAAAGGTATGAGATTTGAAAATGTATATTGTTTAACTGCTTCTGTCCTGATTGCTCTCGTACATTTGCTATCAGAAATGTCTGTTATCGGAACTTATTATACTATACAAAATGCACTAAATATCTATAAAAGTATTAGCCTCGGTCAGACGGCCTGCTTCTGCTTTCTTCGCTACGCTATGATTTTCAGAACCAATGCCTTGGTAAAAACGGAAGTTTGAAATCGATCCGATTTTTGAGAGACTTCGATAGACACTATGAGGCTTTCATCAAACGCATTTTCAAGAAAATTAAATATAAACCTTTTACATTGCACACACGTATTGGTCAAAATCAAATATAGAAGCGGGGATAGGGATTTCTCCGACTGTTACTTGTTTATGACACGTGAGTTAAATAAAAAAAAATTTATATGTACCAAATTTCGTCAGTGTGTCCATTGTATGGACTTAACATGGTATGCTAACACAACTGCATCGATGAGATCTACTTCCTCTGAAATGTAAATGTATATCAGATCAATAGTTGGTACAAATCCTGTATCTTAACTTCTTTGAGCAAGATATAGACGAAGCTTTATTAGTGTGTTCTTCTTATGCATTGGACACTGACCGCGTATATTTGACCACTATGACCTACTGGAATGCCAAGTGCATTTGTGTGCAAATAATATACTATATCTAATGTCTGAATGTTGTATATGCCTGCCAGAGGTATAATATACAGATTATAGTTATTATTTTTTCTATTAAATGTGCCATTCTAGTTAAAATTCTAAATATGTTCAGTCTTCCTGTATGAATTTAACAAACTTTTGTCTCACAATGTATGGCATAATGATTAATGATGAACAAATTAATTATGAAATTGATCTCCTGGCAATGAATCAGATTATTAAATAAACATTAACCCTTTATCTAAATGACTCTGTGGAAACGCAAACTACATTTGTTGATTTATTTCCATAACATATCCAGTTAGCAAAGCCAGCGGATGTATAACTCTTTTGTTCAGGTTGTTTTGTACAAAATACACAAATAGCTCGATTACTGAACGAATATGAGAGTTTATTAAATCACCCAGGTATCTGCTTCGGCGTCCCAATTCACTTCGTGTTTTGCATGTAAGTTTTGTTGGTATATCTATATTACTTACATTTCTAATCCTACCTTAACCAACTGTTGGTCAAATACTCCCTTGGATCCCACAGAAACAAAGCAAGTATATTCCGTAAATTATTTAATTCCCCATTTTGCATCGAATTAAGCGTGTAAGCTTTGTTTTCGGTATATCTCTTACATTTCTTATCCAAGCTTAACCAGATCTGGGCATGGCTTTCTTTCTTATTGTATTATCGAGAGGGTTGCGTAGGTAATTGTGCCATCTATAAATCCTAACCTAGAGAACCCAATTTGAGACAGCCCGTTAGATGTGAATCAAAGACAGATAAAGGTTTGCATGTAAGCAGTTGTATATTTATATATTTTTAAATTACTTTTCATAACCAAATGTTGGCATGTGACTCCTTATGGCATTATCTAGATGTGTCAAAAGTAAGTTAAGCTCAACTGAATCATGAGCTCTATGGCTCAACTACACATAGTTTATGAATAACTAATAATTTTGATATATTTAAATACCCAATGACATGAATGAGTTGTTACTGATGGTATCATTCACACTCATGTTCGTAGTTCAACCATATTTGAGCATCTGTTCATCTAACCAAATATAACATCCTTACACCAAACACCAAACCAAATTTAAATATATATTTTTCTGTGTTCTTTCTTTTATTTTTACACTAGATGTGCATAATGATCGACTCAGATACAATCAAAAAATCCCGCCTGCTATCAACCAAATTATTGAGAGAAAGAAGTTCTCCTTCAAGATCACACACACACACACACGCATGCACGCACGCACGCACGCACGCACGCACGCACGCACACACACACCCGCCTCCTTCGAAACAAAATATGAAAACAAACATTCATGTGGGAACGGGTGTGTTGCGTAAGACAGGTGCCTTTGTGAATTGATGTTGTTGTTTTTTTCCACTAAAATATCATCCAATGTTGTTTTTGATGTGCGGGTTTGTAGGACATTGTATGACCATATTTGTAAATGTACGAGGGATTTCCGAAAAGTTCGTCGACACTTCAAAATTGAATTTATTTTCTAATATATAAAACTAATTACTACTCAGTGTTGATAAACAACATTTTATGTTATCAAAATTCATTTGATAATAAAATATTTTATGTTATCAAAATTCATTAAACAACATTTTTTGTTATCAAAATTCATTTGATAATAAAATATAAAATACTGTCACATAGCAATAATTGCCATGGCAACTACATGCGTATCCGGCTCAGATCCAATATGTTCAATTTAAAGCAAAATATATTTTTTACAAAATCGTTGAAGTGTTAAAGCCTTATACAATTGCCATGGCGATATCTACACAATCATACATGAACACTCGTCCCACAATTTAATTGAAGAAAAAACGATGAACGTCTGTGACTGTTTTTGTTTTATTGTGGAACAAACATATATATTATTGTTTAGGGTAAATAGGAATTCCCTCTACCAAATACGCGATGTTAATCTAACACAATAATTATCATTGATGAATATAAAAAACTACAACAGAAAAACAGAAGCCAGACCAACTAGGTAATAAACCTTCTAGAGTTGTGTACAGGATTGAAAACAAACATCTAACATTATTTGGGAGCAGAGGTTATGAAGCCTGCACATACTAAATTAAAAGGCATATCAAAAGAACAAATACCTAAAAATCTGCAAAGCAAGTACTCAGCAAACGAAAATCTTTTCTAATGTGTAATTTACAAACTGTTTGGCAAGTCTACATATTGTAATTGTCTAAATTGTCGTTATTGAAAACACACTTTAGTATAGTTACTGAACAAAAATCTAGTTTCTCCAGCAAATGTATTTTGAATAAGAGCAACCAGCTTGTCATTGATATGATTGTGTATATTACTTATAGATGAAAACTTGACGTTTATTTAATGTGTTATAGCTAATAGGCCGCTAGGGTTTTAAACTAGTTTATTGTAAGAACCGAACCTCACATCCGAATTCAAAGTGCCCGTGTAAATAAGGGAATCCCCCCTAGGCTATATCCTCTGACAAACTAGGCAGCATTAAAAGGCAATGTATCTTAACAATGAAGATGGTCATAGTACAATAGAAAAGCTTGAAAGCCACATAGTAAGTACTCAATGACTTGACAGAAGCATGAGCTCCACGCTAGTACACCTTAAGACAAGACAAGAATTAACTTTAACTTTCTCTCGTAGGATTTAGGTAGTCGTCATTGTAGTGTCCACAATATGTCGGGTTATCGTAAAACGAAAAAGAAACCTTCGGATTTAAACTCAAATGGCTACCTGTCGACATATAGCTATTTTACTTTTGTGTTGACGGAATTATTGTGTATACACAAGTTATTATGTCATTCCATATCTAAATGGTAGTCATATAGCGAAAAGTCGAACGGATATATCAAATATATAATGTTATCTAAACATTACATAGTTGAAGATATACCTTCTTCTACAAGAATGACATAAGAAACGTCTCTGCCTTGAAATCCCTTCTGTACCATGAAGACTAGTAAGAGCAATCCGTTCGTCTGCTTAAGATTAAAACAACATGAAATGATACACGTTTGAATTCACACAATTTACATCGTGTTACTGTGATAGTTAAATTAATTACTAAACAATGCACGTGTTTTGAATAAGAAACATCTAGCTATGCCAATATAATACAAATGTCGATAATTGTTAAGTTAATAATATCAGATTTGCAACATCTGGTAGCTCAGTAAATAGCATTAAATACACACTCTCAACAAAAGGATTCGCTGTACTGCCATGTGCTTAAAACATGAATGAAATTAGGATCAGAACAATGAATAAGTATATAAAAGCAAGGACGCACTGAACGGACATGTACTTAACACGTGGATGATTCTGGAATCAATGCAACTGTATTATATAACACATCTACTCAATAAATTGACCTGTGCATAAAACATAGATACGTATATCTCTATATCTCGTATATCTTTTGTCAAAAAAAAGACCTAACGTCATATCGCCACACACACAAACTGACTGCACTGGCAAGTACCTAGAACATATATATTTTATCAAAGTAAGGCCTAAGTATTCAACATTCTCAACAAGGACGAACTGTACTGTCAAGTCTCTAAACCCTGGGTTATAATGGTATCTAAGTAGATACTAGATATGTAATCTCCACAGCAAGTAGTAACCTTTGAGAAACTTGGTCAAATATTGTTCTATATAAACGTTAAAGATTGTTCAAAAACAAATAACTTAAAACAGCGATAGAGTTTCTTCATCTTGCAAAACGCGAATAAATACTTAATACAAGATGATCATGACGGCCAGTATGTCAAACCGTCGGATGGGAAGGGTATAATTAAAAAAATAGGCCAACGTCGTTAGTTATTTTTATCAACTATAGGGTGCGTGATAGGAGTTGCACCTTATATTATCTATCATGAACATACTCAATAAAACACTCTGCAACTGATAGTTGATCCCTTGGAAGCAACAAATACAAACAAGAGAGAAAAGTAGCAGAGTCGTGTTGTTTTAGTCTTTTCATGAGAAGCAATATAAGATGTAACACCTTTCACATTCCCTAGCACCAGTTTAAGTGGTATTCTACTTTTAAAGATTGATTTTGATGATCCAAAAGGACCGGTAAGTAATGTCACTACTGATTTGTAATGTGGCGACATTTTACAGGCACCACACCGCACGAAACAAACGCTAGTGTGAATGCCAAGAAATACAGAAGTCTTGGTTCTAACAACCACAGCTGTCTTTCCACCCAGAAAAATTAAAATGTGTCAACTGAAGACTGATAATAAATACCGAAAAGGTGATCCATTGGAAGCAACAAACACAAACAAGAGAGACAAGTAGCAGACTCGGTTTTATTGAGTATGCTCATGAGAATTAATATAAAATGCAAAACTCTCACATCCCCTATCACTGGATTAAGCGGTATTCTACTTTTAAAATCAGAAAGATAGGGCTAGATGATTCCAAAGGACTGGTATGCTACTTATTTGAAATCTTGGTGCTTTTTACAGGCACCACACCGCACGAAACAAATGCTAGTGTGTATGCCAATAAAGACTGAAAAGTCTTATTTTGAACAAACACAGCTGTCTCCCCACTAAAGACAACTAAACATATGTCGAAATTGTCGAAATATGTCGCCACAAATACTTCTTGTTTCTTACAACCACAGCTGTCTTTCCACACAAAAAAAATAAACATGTGTCAAGATTGATGTCCTGTTATTCATTCTGATCTTTGGAGATCGTTGTGCCCGATATTTATATACAGATATTAGTGAGTGGTACATTCTTTAATACTTTTGCTTACTTTAATTTCGAATAGGTGATTCTACTACTCCAGCCTTTAAAGGTTCTGAGTATTGTTTAATCACACTTCAAATAGGTTAGTCCATGGGCCAGAACGATATCCGGTACCATTTTGGTGGGCAAATTCTTACTATTGTTAATTTGGGGGCAATTTTATGGAGGTAAGGAAAATGCATTATAGCAATTTCAAAGTTACAGCTTTACATGATTTTAATGCGTTTTTAAACATAACCCCCTTGAAAATAATGAAAATCACAGAATGTCATAAAATGTCACTCAAAAAGTTTTTTTTAATATTTTTTGTATTTTCACTATTAATAATTATGTAAAACAGTTAACAGCCCCGAATTATGACAAGTACAATCAGCTTAAATGACCTTGTTTTCTTCTTTTTAGCCAAAAATCTCAATTTTACATGTAAATTTACCCCAACCACTTTTAGAGATTTTATACTTAACTTACAGATTTCCTGTTTGTTACAAAAGCAATACACGTATGTGTTATTTTGAGACAATAAAGCATATACTAAAAGAAAATAACAAGAATTCAAGTGTTTGTAATACATTTTTTAAGTAAGCGATGGATAAAAGAACCCATTGAATTCTAAAATGAGTGCAATATTAAGTGATATTTTGGCGTTTATAAGCACATTACTTTGATATATATCACACTTGAAGTATTTTTTCGTATCTCAGTGACGAAATGTTCTAACAACAGATAAAAGTATGTTCAGTTTATTAAATACTTTTCTGTTTTAGGGTCAATTAATTACTTTTCTTTGCTAAATTTGCATATCAAATTGCCCCACCCACTCAGGATTAAGATCAAAAACTATTCAAATGGACAAAGATGAAAATTGGTACCAGTTTTAGTGTCAAATTGAAACTATTAACATGTTCTGAGTAAATGTTTAGGTAAAAAATGGAAATGAAAATGCATGACAATAAATTCTAAATTTCATTACTTAGTGGTATTATAGCTTTACTTGATTTCTAATGTGTTTTATACAGTGTACATGTATAGGGGTTACTCGATTTTCCTCAAAAATTATATCTTCATTTATTAGCAACGGTGGATATATGACTAGAGTTTAGGTGTAAAATGTCAGATTTCTTACAATTTCTTTATAAATAGTATTGTGGAAATTAAAAATCTTTGAAAATAAAAGAAATACTTTAATAAGTATATGAAAATTTACTTCCCTTGTTAATAAATTCACCATTTATTATGCAGAGTAAAACTGTAAACAATTGCAGAAAATACATGAAATGAAAAAAAAGACAGCAAGCAAATAAGGTAAAGATGTTTCTTATTAAATTTCATAACTTTATCTTTTGTTTTTAACCCAAAGTGACCTCATAGTTTGCATATATCTGTTGTAAAGGCAAGTAAAAGCAGACCAACCTCATGAACGTTAGCTAATGTCAATGACCTTGCAATGTTAGTATTTTAGTGTGGCAGAAAATGAAATCTAAAATAGTAGCTCTACCATATTAACAAAATTTAATCTCAGTCTAGTATAAACTGTGTTGTACTGGTATATATCTGGCAAAGAAATTAGTCAGTGGAATAATATAGGGTAAGTTTTGCTTGATTTTTTTCATCCGAGGGAGACAACCACCTGAGGAATATGTGAAAATGTTTATCTCTTGTGATTTCCTTTTAATGATTTTTTTAACATATTATGCTCGGAAATATGAGTAATCATTCATTGTGTTTCTTTTAAAATAAAAGTGTTCTTTATGATTTGATTTTATTGTTATTAGACTTTACAATAAAACGTACATAACAGAACATGTACTTCTCTGTGCAGACTACGCGAATGTTCCAACCAAGGAAAAGATGATATGAACTTTGATCATGAGGTAGATTTTGATGACGAATAAATTGAAGAGGAAGACGAAATATTTTAGTAAATGGGTAGGATAAAAAGATTTTAAAGGATGTTCATGTGTCAATTTGAGCATTATATGATGATATTAAATATAAAACCAAGTGTGTATACAAACGTTTATTTATACAGTTATTCACAACATGTATTGATGTGTTAATGATTTGCCATACTGATCAATGAACTTGTATATAACGCCATGACTGTCTTATGATGTTGCCGATTAATATATGCAGTGTATTTCCCTTTATATGGGGTAGATCTTTCATGATATTTAGTTTATTTTTAATTATATGTTTTAAATAAATCTTTATATGTGGTAGAAAAGTATTTATATGCAGTAGATTAATCAGTATATGCGATAGATAAGTCATTGTATGTAGTAGATAAACCATTATATGCTGTCCAGTTATTACTATATTCAGTAGTTTATCTAATATATATGAGGTCCTTTGAACATTCTATGAAATAGGTTTGTATTTATATGCAGTGCTTCTGTTGACTTTATATATGGTATATATTTTAATATACGTGGTGGATACGTCTTTATATTCGGTGGTTTCAATTGCATTATATTCGGTACAAACGGCTTTATACGTGGTGCATTTCTTATGATATGAAGTCCTTTTTCTGTTATATACTGTGTTTTTTTCATTATGATGATGATGATGAGATCAATAAATTTTCATATGTTACGATTTTATAGATTGCTTCACTGCGCATGTCCCGTTTCACTCAAACAAGCAACAGTCACAGGCTGATTTTTGAAACGGTAAATACGTAATAATACGTAAAGCACATCCAATCACGATGATGACCAAACGTCTGATCTACGTTCTATAAAAATATCTAGAAAAACAAAAATAATGTAATAACAAAACCCTCCGAACCACACCACCTTCCCCACCCATTCCATTTTTTGTGCTCTTTTAGATTTTTTAGAATGTTCGTACCTGTGAAAATGTTGTAGGATAGTAGTTATAACTGGGAGAGTACACATAAAAGCAAGTACGCACTTATAATTTATTTCACTCACCTGGGTGGGGATGGGGTTGTGGCAGCAACGGGAATACCCAGGGAAATAGAGAAATGTTTAATTTCTATCCTAAAAGCAACATTTTACAGGGCAGTCCCCAATGTTGGTACTGTACCGGTTCTGTCTTAAGTCAGTACCCCGGTGTAAATATCGTTGGTCTAATTGGGCTCTGCACGCAATATCCGTTCCTAACCGTTACCGGTAAAAAGTAACAGGAAAGGAAGTGCAAAACCAGCAACAACAATTTTTATATTATAATCAACAAATTGATTTAAATTGTACAATGAACAATATTCACTTGCAGAATACACATAAATTATATCAAATATTTCTAAAATCCGCTATTAGAATAAAGTCCAAAATTATTGGCACATGCCCCTTTAATCTAAATTGTACACTGTCCCTTAAATCCAATTTTATGTTAAATCATATCAACATCATCATTATAAACACTCATTCATAGGAAACATCACCCATTAAGGGTGGGGCGGGGTGAGGTGATGGGTGTGTCCGGTTTTCGAGTATTTTTTTGATGAGTGGGATATTTTCGAAAATTTTCAGGGGACTGGGGTGTTGTAAAAATATTTTCTATAGGAGGTGATTTTTAGGTAAACGAGGTAATGAGGTCGGCTGGTAGGGATATTTGAGGTGTGTTGGGTGGCGGTAAAGGAAAAAGGTCCAGGGAGGTATTTCCGAAATTTCAGAGATTTGTTTTATATAAAAATATCCATGGGGGTATTTGTACATTTTCTAGTGGTTCGAGGTTTGAATAAACGCTCTTTTCAGGGTAGGTTTGTTTGAGGATATGTTTGAAGAAAAAAGTTTAAAGGGTATGTTGTTGACATTCTATGTGCGGGGTCTAAATCCAGAGGGTGGCGGTGGGGTGGTGGTAGTGCGAATAGTTTGGCTGAAACAGCTCATTCCTTTCAAACAGGAGTTAATTTCTGTCAAATCCTCGGTGTGTTAGTCCACCGCCGCCGCCCCTTCCCACCTCGCAATCCCTCATTTTAAAAGTAAAAATTCAAATAGGGTAATACAGTTATATTCTATTTTCTTTTTATAATCAATTAAAAATAAATCAAACTTAGTATTTGCTATGTCAGTTGCAAAATCATAGCTTCAATCTCAAATAAATACGCATACACATCTCCATACACATTCTATTAATACATGTAATAGACGCAGATAAACTGTATGACGTGTCTCACCCGATAATGTTTGACCAGTGAATGCCTTCTAGTTTGATCACGTTTTGTGAGTGCTGACAGTCGTCAATTTAAGGCTGTGTAGCAATTTAAATCCTAACATCTTAGAAAACGATACATAGATAGATTTATTTCGGCAAAAATAAAGATGTACATACATGGTTAAACAAGAAATCCGCGGAATCACATGTTTCACCTAACGAAGGTTTGTAAACATTTTAATAACTAAAAACAATGGAGCTTACAGTTTGCTGAGGCACTATAAGAAAATGATGTAAATGTAACAATTAAAGTTACAGGGTATCTGCCATTTGCTTGGATGGTGAAGGTCACAGCCACATTTGCTTTTTGACACGTTGTGATGTATTACCCAAGAAACAACTATAAGCGAAGTTTGAAAGGTTTATTGCATAAAGTTTGAGAGAAAGTGACCTAAACGCAAATGTTGAAGGTAAACATTATTAAGTTACCTGTCAATTGCTTGGAGGGTCGAGGTCACATGCACATTTCTTTGTCAAGTTGCAATGTACCACTTGAAAGGTCTTAGTGCATACAGTTTGTGAAAAAGTGAGCTAAACGCAAAAGTTGAAGGTAAAAATTATAAGGTTATCTGCCCTTTGATTGGAGGGTCAAGGTCGCATCTACATTTGCTTTGTCACGTTGCGATGTATCACCCAAGATACAACTTAAAACAACGTTTGAAAGGTGTAGTGCATACAGTTTGCAAGAAAGTGACCTAAACGCAAAATAATGTTAAAGGTAAAAATTATAAGGTTATCTGCTCCTTTATTGGAGGGTCAAGGTCACATCCACATTTGCTTTGTCACTTTGCAATGTGACACTCAATATACAGCTATAAGCTACGTTTGAAAGGTCTAGTGCATACAGTTCGTGAAAAAGTGACCTCAACGCAAAAGTTGATGGTAAAACTTATTAAGTTATCTGCCCCTTGCTTGGAGGGTCAAGGTCACATTTGCTTTGTCACGTTGCAATATACCACCCAAGATACAACTACAAGCAAAGTTTTAAAGGTCTAGTGCATACAGTTTGTGAAAAAGTGACCTAAACGCAAAAGTTGAACGTAAAAACATACAAAATATGGTTATTCATTTTATATTTCACAGAAAAAAATATGCGGAAGTATTTTATGTTAATAGCTGTAAAGATAATCAAATGGCAAAACAGGTTTTAAAATGTACGGTCGAATTTAAAGAAGTACAAAACACCCCATTCTATTGTAAAAGTTGCATAAAAGAAATGTCATTGTAATAGTAATAACTGACAAGGTATTAAAGAATAAAGCTAATTGGTTAAAATAATGAAATTGGAAATATTTTATAATGTTTAGAAAATTCTGTCATTTACATCAAAAGGAAATGTTTTTGTGAAGAAAACAACTTCAATTTACCCCACCCACTTTATATTGTAATTCTAGTATAATTTGATGTTAAATTGTGCTTAAAGATGTTAAAAAATAAAAATAAGAATAAACTGCATCTGTAATTTAATTTGTTTAACAGAAGAATATAAATCAAATGAATCAGTGATACACATTTACACTTACTTGAGCTTCCCCATTATAAATTGGGTGGGTGGGGTAATTCCACAGCTAGGTAAAATTACTGTTTTGAACAGCCAATATGTTTATATAGAATAAATACATAATATATTGTTAATCATGTTCTACCTAGAATAAATATATAAATCAAATAAACCACTTATATACATCTATACACTGGAATGATTCTATATAAATATTATTGTGTAAATATGGAAATTGGTAGTGTCATGCCATCATCAATATATCCATGTTACCAAAAGCAAATATCCCAAAATGGTTTTATTAAAGTATTCCTTTTATTTTCACAGGTTCTTAATTTCCACAATACTATTTATAAAGAAATTGTAAGAAATCTGACATTTTACACTTAAACTCTAGTCATATATCCACAGTTGCTTATAAATGAAGACATAATTTTTGAGGAAAGTTGGTGTTTTACCCCTATACATGTACACTTATAAAACACATTTGAAATCAAGTAAAGCTGTAATACCACTAAGTAATGAAATTTAGAATTTATTGTCATGAATTTTTAATTTCCATTTACCTGAACCTTTACTCAGAACATATTAATAGTTTCCATTTGACACTTAAACTGGAATCAATGTTTACCTTTGTCCGTTTGAATAATTTTTGATCTTAATCCTAAGTGGGTGGGGCAATTTGATATGCAAATTTAACAAAGAAAAGTCATTAATTGACCATAAAACAGAACAGTATTTAATAAACTGAACATACTTTTATCTGTTGTTAGAACATTTCATCACTGAGATACGAAAAAATACTACAAGTGTGATATATGTCAAAGTAATATCTTATAAATGCCAAAATATCACTTAATATTGCACTCATTTTAGATTTCAATGGGTTCTTTTATCCATCGCTTACTTAAAAAATGTATTACAAACACTTGAATTTTTGTTATTTTCTTTTAGTATATATTTTATTTTCTCAAAATAACACATATGTGTATTGCTTATGTAACAAACAGAAAATCTGTAAGTTAATTATAAAGTCTCTAAAAGTGGGTGGGGTAAATTTACATGTAAAATTCAGATTTTTGGCTAAAAAGAAGAAAACAAGGTCATTTAAACTGATTGTACTTGTCATATTCCGGGGCTGTTATCTGTTTTACATAATTATTAATAGTGAAAATACAGAAATTACTAAATATAACTTTTTGAGTCACATTTTATGACATTCTCTGATTTCAGTTTTTTCAAGGGGGTTATGTTTAAAAATGCATTAAAAATCATGTAAAGCTGTAACTTTGAAATTGCTATAATGCATTTTCCTTACCTCCATAACATTGCCCCTAAATTGACAATAGTAAGAATTTGCCCACCAAAATGGTACCGGATTGTCAATTTTGGCGTTCTGGCCCAAGGTCTAGGTTGACTACTTTTTAATTTAGTATTTTAATTGTTACTTGTGATATGTAAGATTCATAACCTCTGCTCCCAACAAAAATCCATTTGGTTTATTTCGCCCATTGTTTTCTAATTTAGGGCAAAGTATTTCTTTAGAAACTGGGACCATACGCCGCTGGCCATGAAATGATATGAAAATACCTCATTTATGTTCACCACCATGTGCAGGCAATCTTCGGGATGGCTCAAATGGCCGTATTGTTGATATTTTAAATATTGAGTTCTGCTCAACCCTGGTCTAGAGGGCGTGAATTGTAACAATAATTTTTCACTACCGTTCATGAACCGAGACTGCAGTATCTTATGTATTTATCGTTTTTGTCGATTTCCAAATATCTCATTCCATACTCTGTTTACCTTCATTTATATTGCATAAGCTCCGGAGTATGAGTTCAGCTATTCGAGACGACACTGATAACTTTGTGAAAATAATTTTAAATGATCAGTTGATGCGTCAATATTTAAAGGGACTGAAGGCGGAACGGAATTGTTTCAATAACATCCTCATAATGTGCATCAGTTGCATAATAAATGTGCATATACATTAAACAATGCCTCTTGTAACCATTAGTTTATATGGAAATGTTTGATCTGGAACAATTTTGCTGTTTTTTGTTGGCAAAACCATTTATATTAAGTAAAATGACTTTTACATTACTGACAGTTTTACATAATTTAAATTAGCAGACAGACAGAAATAAACTTTGATAACAAAACAATAATTTATAAAAACTCTTAAGCATCACATGAATTAATATTATTGATATAATAGTATACAATATAAATCAACTGAGTCGTCTAGTTTTCCAGACCTAACTATTGCATTAATCAAATAATTAAATAAAAAAACTATGTGTTTTATTTGTAGTTATATTAACACCTATTTTCAACATCCGCATCGTCTCCAATCCGTTTAAGCTAATTTGCTATTATTCAAACTAAATAATTTATGAGATATTTAAATTGTCAGGAGAGAAAACATCACGTTTCTGAATAAAAGACTAACGTGCACACGTTTTGAAATTTCTCTACAGGACGGTCATATCTAAAAGCTTATTTTCACTTACCTGGAATTAAAGAAAATGCATACATATTTAACAGTCAGGGGTGTAACGGATTTCAGTTCCTTACTAAATAAACAAGTTTTGTTATACCCTAAAACATACATGCCTCTGGTCACGGGTGAAATATGGTGAACTTTTCAGAAATAACTTATTTATTTTGTACTGATTTCAGTTATATGTTAAATAACTTCAACAAGTTATGTTTTACCACAAAACAATACATGCCTATGGCCACACATGAATATGGTAAACTTTTCAGAAATAACTAAGTTATTTTGCTACTGTCTCCATATTATTATGTTACTCATTTAGTAGGTAACTAATATTAGTTAGACCCCTTGGTAATGAATAACGTTTTAAGAAACTATAATGATACATTTTCTACGCACTGAACGGACATGTACTTAACACGTGGATGATTCTGGAATCAATGCAACTGTTAATATAACACATCTACTCAATAAATTGACCTGTGCATAAAACATAGATACGTATATCTCTATATCTCGTATATCTTTTGTCAAAAAAAAGACCTATCGTCATATCGCCACACACACAAACTGACTGCACTGGCAAGTACCTAGAACATATATATTTTATCAAAGTAAGGCCTAAGTATTCAACATTCTCAACAAGGTCGAACTGTACTGTCAAGTCTCTAAACCCTGGGTTATAATGGTATCTAAGTAGATACTAGATATGTAATCTCCACAGCAAGTAGTAACCTTTGAGAAACTTGGTCAAATATTGTTCTATATAAACGTTAAAGATTGTTCAAAAACAAATAACTTAAAACAGCGAAAGAGCTTCTTCATCTTGCAAAACGCGAATAAATACTTAATACAAGATGATCATGACGGCCAGTATGTCAAACCGTCGGATGGGAAGGGTATAATTAAAAAAATAGGCCAACGTCGTTTGTTATTTTTATCAACTTTAGGGTGCGTGATAGGAGTTGCACCTTATATTATCTATCATGAACATACTCAATAAAACACTCTGCAACTTATAGTTGATCCCTTGGAAGCAACAAATACAAACAAGAGAGAAAAGTAGCAGAGTCGTGTTGTTTTAGTCTTTGCATGAGAAGCAATATAAGATGTAACACCTTTCACATTCCCTAGCACCAGTTTAAGTGGTATTCTACTTTTAAAGATTGATTTTGATGATCCCAAAGGACCGGTAAGTAATGTCACTACTGATTTGTAATGTGGCGACATTTTACAGGCACCACACCGCACGAAACAAACGCTAGTGAGAATGCCAAGAAATACAGAAGTCTTGGTTCTAACAACCACAGCTGTCTTTCCACCCAGAAAAATTAAAATGTGTCAACTGAAGACTGATAATAAATACCGAAAAGGTGATCCATTGGAAGCAACAAACACAAACAAGAGAGACAAGTAGCAGACTCGGTTTTATTGAGTATGCTTATGAGAATTAATATAAAATGCAAAACTCTCACATCCCCTATCACTGGATTAAGCGGTATTCTACTTCTAAAATCAGAAAGATTGGGCTAGATGATTCCAAAGGACTGGTATGCTACTTATTTGAAATCTTGGTGCTTTTTACAGGCACCACACCGCACGAAACAAATGCTAGTGTGTATGCCAATAAAGACTGAAAAATCTTTTTTTGAACAAACACAGCTGTCTCCCCACTAAAGACAACTAAACATATGTCGAAATTGTCGAAATATGTCGCCACAAATACTTCTTGTTTCTTACAACCACAGCTGTCTTTCCACACAAAAAAAATAAACATGTGTCAAGATTGATGTCCTGTTATTCATTCTGATCTTTGGAGATCGTTGTGCCCGATATTTATATACAGATATTAGTGAGTGGTACATTCTTTAATACTTTTGCTTACTTTAATTTCGAATAGGTGATTCTACTACTCCAGCCTTTAAAGGTTCTGAGTATTGTTTAATCACACTTCAAATAGGTTGACTACTTTTTAATTTAGTATTTTAATTGTTACTTGTGATATGTATGATTCATAACCTCTGCTCCCAACAAAAATCTATTTGGTTTATTTCGCCCATTGTTTTCTAGTTTAGGGCAAAGTATTTCTTTAGAAACTGGGACCATAACGCCGCTGGCCATGAAATGCATATGAAAATACCTCATTTATGTTCACCACCATGTGCAGGCAATCTTCGGGATGGCTCAAATGGCCGTATTGTTGATATTTTAAATATTGAGTTCTGCTCAACCCTGGTCTAGAGGGCGTGAATTGTAACAATAATTTTTCACTACCGTTCATGAACCGAGACTGCAGTATCTTATGTATTTATCGTTTTTGTCGATTTCCAAATATCTCATTCCATACTCTGTTTACCTTCATTTATATTGCATAAGCTCCGGAGTATGAGTTCGGCTATTCGTGACGACACTGATAACTTTGTGAAAATATTTTCAATGATCAGTTGATGCGTCAATATTTAAAGGGACTGAAGGCGGAACGGAATGTTTCAATAACATCCCTCATAATGTGCATCAGTTGCATAATAAATGTGCATATACATTAAACAATGCCTCTTGTAACCATTAGTTTATATGTTTGATCTGGAACAATTTGACTGTTTTTTTGTTGGCAAAACCATTTATATTAAGTAAAATGACTTTTACATTACTGACAGTTTTACATAATTTAAATGAGAAGACAGACAGAAATAAACTTTGATAACAAAACAATAATTTATAAAAACTCTTAAGCATCACATGAATTAATATTATTGATATAATAGTATACAATATAAATCAACTGAGTCGTCTAGTTTTCCAGACCTAACTATTGCAATAATCAAATAATTAAATCAAAAAACTATGTGTTTTATTTGTAGTTATATTAACACCTATTTTCAACATCCGTATCGTCTCCAATCCGTTTAAGCTAATTTGCTATTATTCAAACTAAATAATTTATGAGCTATTTAAATTGTCAGGAGAGAAAACATCACGTTTCTGAATAAAAGACTAACGTGCACACGTTTTGAAATTTCTCTACAGGACGGTCATATCTAAAAGCTTATTTTCACTTACCTGGAATTAAAGAAAATGCATACATATTTAACAGTCAGGGGTGTAACTGATTTCAGTTCCTTACTAAATAAACAAGTTTTGTTATACCCTAAAACATACATGCCTATGGTCACGGGTGAAATATTGTGAACTTATCAGAAATAACTTATTTATTTTGTACTGATTTCAGTTATATGTTAAATAACTTCAACAAGTTATGTTTTACCACAAAACAATACATGCCTATGGCCACACATGAATATGGTAAACTTTTCAGAAATAACTAAGTTATTTTGCTACTATCTCCATATTATTATGTTACTCATTTAGTAGGTAACTAATATTAGTTAGACCCCTTGGTAATGAATAACGTTTTAAGAAACTATAATGATACATTTTCTTGCGCATTATATTATAAATCACATACATGATTAACATGTTTTTTTGTTGTTTTTTAGATTTATAAAGTTTATTTATCTGTTTCCTTTGGCCTCGTACGTCGGATGGGGACGTAAACCGGGTGGTCCCGTGTATTGGTCTATCCTCCGAGCACGTTAAAAAACCATAGGAATCTATTCGATAATAGGAGTAGGGCACGGTTCCCGGATTCATATGTATCCTTCCCCTCACTCTGGGGCGGCTTAAATAACCTATACTGTGTCGATGAGCCGTTAAACAACATTCAATTATTAATCCAGTACCATTTTGAATTTAAGTGTTGTTTTCATTTTTGCTTCTTATTTTACCATGGGATTAATATAGTATTGGTGCCATGCAATATAATCAACAGTTTGTAATGTGAAAACAAATACCGTTTGCTTTATACTATTCTTATACTAAATATTATTGATTGAACAAATGCAAGTTATGTCGAAAAACTAACGGGACCCCACAAGTTTTAAAAAATCAATATTGCCGTGACGGTGTGCCCATTTAAATAATAGTATGGTTACCAAAGTTTGTACATTTATGTTGATTTTCAAGTCTGCTTTTTCTTACAGAAACCATATATTCAAAGAAGAAAAAGGAACGTATTGAGGAATGGTCTTCGCTACGAGATGCATTATTTGATGTGTACGTTCAGTCTCATGAACCACCAACAGCATGTACATTGTGCCTGAGTAGTGACATACAGTTGTACAAATGTTTGGATTGCTGTTCTTGGGAGGTTCTGTGTCTAAGATGCTTGGAAACAAGACCCCCATCTGCACATGTTTGAAACTTGGCTGGTATGCATTACTATTTTCTTCTACATGGACTTGTCATCTGAGTCAAATAAGCAATTGTCAAATTACCATAGACAGATGCAGCATCGTCCTTTGGCCATGATTTCTTTTAACGACTTCTCCACTAAATTTTGTAGCAAGAAAATTCTACTCGTCCGCTTGCCATGACAAGTGCTGATTGATGCAGGACGAGTGTAAATTCATATAAATTCTTCACAAATATTACTATGATGAGTAAGTGGTATCACCTTTTCCGTGTTTTATTTTCAGCTCTACTGGCCGAAGCTTATGTGATGGTTAAATGACCTTCATCCATCATTAATTATTTACTTCAAATAACATCTCCTCTGAAACTGCTGCGTAGAATTTGACGAAATTTCAAAGGTCCAAACTTGCCTGGTCCCCTTTCAATATTGTGTAAATCGTGCTGAGCTTTCAACAGATAGGGACGCTGTTACTAAACAAATAGAAAATTCTTTAAACGACCTGATGAACTGACAGTTAGAATTCGATGAAATTTCACTGGATGCATCATCACGTGGTCCTCTCTCAGATTTATTCAAATCATCTTTTGTTTTTGCTTAGCGGTTTACTTAGGCTTAAAGTAGCTATCCCGCCAACAAGAGCCGATTTTTACAACATACGTAAATCGTTTCTGAACTTACGGATGACGAGATATATATATATATATATATGTATAACTTAAACATTTGAGAATCCGAACTATAGACACCATATAAACTGTTTTAACAAGCCAGCTTTAACTCCAAAACTGGACGGGCGAATTTAAAGTTACCAACTCGTTTCGTTTTACACATATTCGATCGCTGGTGTTTTAAGAAACAGTGACTAAATCTTTACTTTCAATTAGCACACATTATTATATGACCAAAACATGTGAATATAGTTTTGATCAACAGTTTTATAGTATAATTTTGACGTTATTTGGCATGTTCGTTCTTTGGCATGTTAGTTTCTGTAGAGAAGGCTAAAGAAGTACTGCCTTAATTTGAACAGATGCCAGAATGGTGACTAGGATGGGCTTACCATCAATCATAAAAATGGAGAATGTCGCCCTCTTGGGCTTATTATTCTTTATTCTTTTGTATAAATTTATTTTCAGGGTGGAACCTACATCGGATATTGTAAAGAGTCTCCCGTGTGGAGGACACATCATTGTTGCAGCACTACATACTGTAAATAAATAGTTGTAGTGGATGAGAAAGGTAAACATTTTTTAAATGAAGTGTAATTATTACCTCTATTGGCTTATGGGCTAATGCGATCTGTCAACGTCCATTGACCTTTTCATGTCAACAATCTAGAACCTTCATTTGGCATCCTGTCTTTACCAAAACTGAACCAGAGTCGTTGAATGCTTGAACGAGTTTGAAAACCGCCAATATCATATATACATCAGAGGTATTGCCCTTGATTTGATGGAAAATGTTATATTTAGGGTTGTCACCACTCTAGCAACATCATTTTGCATCTGATATTTATCACACTTGGCAAGTCTTAATGCTGATAAAAACTTAAACTAGTTCAAAAATTACCTTCATTGGAAAATAAAACAGAAAGGTTTTTGACCCTTGATTTGTTGAAAAGTTATATACTTTGCTTTGTTAATCTGTGACTAGTTCATTTTTCATCTGATTTTTTCCAAAACAATTTACCAAAATCGTTTAGAGTGTTACATGTTACATCAATATTTTTTTTTTGAAGACCAGCCATATCTGACGCTTACTCCTCCCTAGTGCTTAAAATACCCTTCTACGAACGGTGAGACAATTTTTGATATGCACCGTCATTCGACTTGCATTTGCAACAACCTCACTCACTTTGTTCGATCACTTATGGTAGCCGCCTGTGATATTCAATTGAAGAATTATTTATTGATTAGAAAAAAGCGTTTATTTATAGCTTTGTTTAATTATACATTAATTGGGAAAGAGCGTTTATTTATAGCTTTTGTTGTGGTTTATTTGAGATATTACTTTTTAAACGACTGATTGAGACATCACGGGGTGCATATATAAATGTCCGTACTATGTAAAGAAAAAAAGCACCACAGAAGTCAAATAAATGCGACTATCCCCTCCCTCCCTACCTTTCTAAATGTTTGTCGAGACAATGCTGATGTCATATAGTTCTGTGTATTTTGTGTTGTTAAGTTGTTTATAGAGTTTACTATCTTGTATTTTTAGATAGTCTTGAAGATAATCAACATAATGTAAATCAATATAATGGCGTATATTATAAAACTGATACTTTCTTATTTTCTAAGGTCGACAACATATTCGCACCATACAATTTTACAAGTGTGAAGCAGAGCCTGTTACATTGTTAAGACTGGGACCTTGGCCATCCTCTCCTAAATATTCACGATTGGCTTTTATTTGGATCTTGTATGGTGGATATATGGTCTTTTACTGGAAACTCAAACATCAGTGAAGGGGTTTTGTGAGAGCTTGAAAGCGAGACTGCCAACACATCACAAAGCCTATGTATCTTCAGAGGTATGTATAATGTAAAATGTTTACATCACAGTAGTTATGAACAGGCAAAGAATTCACAGAATTCACAGAAGTCATTCGTCATATGCATGCCATCTTCGGGATGGTTAAAATTGTGTGCTGTTGATTTTATGAATATTGAGTTCTGCTCAACCCGGGGCTAGAGAGCGTGAGCGGTAGCTAGCATATTTCACTACCACTCATGAACAGTCTCAATCAAACAGAGACTGCAATATTTCGTATGTGTCGTGCTCGGCCGTTTCCAAAGGTCCATTATCATACTCTTTCTTATAATTACAAAAACAATAAAGCTTTAAATTATTCATTTTTGTCTATGATAATTTAAAGATCCATAATCAAAGAAGCTTATGTTCTCATATTATTTACACATAGTTCCAAGATGTTTAAAAGGTTCTGATGACGAACACTATGGAGGAATTTAAGCCTTTTGTATACAGAACCGACAGGATGTCTCATGTGAATCATTCAACACGAACAATTCGATTCGGTCCATTAATGAGATAGTTATGGGTATTTAAAGTTTGGACCAATCAGAGTCATTATGTCATGTGACTCCGAAAGAGTAATATCACCGTTACTTTAAGAGATAGGTAAACAAAGGAATACATTTTCAGAAAACATCGTGAACAGATCTATCAAATGATATCAGTTTTATATGGTTTAAATTACGAATTAAAAAAAGTTTAAAAATGCTCTTATGCAATCACTCTAAAAGTAAACAAAATGGACGCGAGAAACCTAGGTTTATTCAAAGGTCTTTGTGAGATTTATTAGTAAATGAAATAAAATTGAACATTATTATTTAACATAATTAAATGATATCCTTCGTACGTAAAACTGATTTTAAGTTATTTTCTGAAACAAAGGTTTGACATTTGTTTATACCACCAGATAGCGCGTGAAATTATGAACATTATGGTATATAAATATACGTATCTAGATAGAAAAATGTTGAAAATATACGGATGTAACTTTTATAACGTACATGTATGAACATGAATTCTATAACTCTGAAAAATTAACGATTTAATCCCCTAATGGTCAAAAGTGTATCCGTTATCTGGCCGACTTAATATTTAAAGTAAATATATGAAAAGCTGTCCATAGAAACCGTTTATGTGACCTTTTAATCCCAGTACAAATCACAATCTCTGGACAATGCATGTCAGTACACGTATGTCACAAAATGTCACGGGTAGATCGTATTGGTCGTACATAGCGCTTGTAAGCACCTGTTAGTTACACCCTAATCCATTGTTCAGTTTAAACCAATTCACAATGTCCATGATATATTCAGGTAACACGTAAAAGCGTGCATATTTTAAGCGGCCGTCAGAGGGCGTCCGGAAGGGACGTTTAATAAGTTTAGTTTTGTGCGCATATAAATGTATAGGTCTATCTTGTTAAAGATCAACATTGTGTAAGGGTCCTTTTGTGTAGAATTTAATACTGCGAATTTAGCCACGTATGTCACGGAATGAACTGGGAAATAATGTTTTGGGCGGAACGTCGGTTATACAATCCATTGTCTTCCAGTTTTGGCCGGGTTTGCTTGATAGTTGCTTTGTTTGGAGCAAAAGTTGGACAGCGAAATTCACAGGCGATATGTGGTCAGTATTTATTTTATGAACTTGTATCGTACATTTGTATTCAGTGGGCGGCGCCATCATGGTTGGCGGTTACGACATCCGGTTAGCTTTGATATTTCTCAAACATTAACTTGAGACTAGCATATGATTTTGAAGTTACTTTATTAGATATAATTATTGTAATTAATTGTAAAACAATATTAATTTGATAACGGTGTATAATAGGTGCATTAGTTACCGTTGGCGTATAACTCAGTGATTGTAATACACGATTGTTAACATTAGTTAACATTAGTTAACAATGAGATGAGTGACTAGTATACATGTTCGACGCGTATACATAGCGTTGTAGAATATACATCCATTGCTACTCATCATAATTAGAGAGTGGTTTGTATATATTTATTAGATCATATGATTCGTAGGTGTAATGATAATTATATAAGATTGGTGTGTTTATGAACCGACATCTAATTACAGCCTACGCCATCCAGGTGTAAAGATAATCCTCCCGGAGTGGAGCTAAGCCTTTAGGGTGTGTAAGCCCTTTAGGTGATTCGACACTAGAACCAACATATAACGTCACGAGCGGTGGAGACTGTCCCATACCTGTGCAACATGGCCAGGTTATAGAATCGACAACCCCCGGGACACGAGGCGGGCCCGTTATCAGTCCTCACTGGAGGAACATCATCCACAATCTCAGTGGAGGTTAATCATCATTATATTGCGTCATCAACCCTTATAGTAGGCATTTGATCACAATCATCCATTGGATTCGCGCATCATCATATTCATGAGCTCTCGCGCATCACAGTTATCGCGCTAGATCATAGATCAACATTGTTATAACTTTAACAACACTTTAGTGTCGTATATAATCAGTCGACACATTTAGTATTTGTGATAATACTAAAAACGTCTTAACCGCTCATGAGAACAGTCTTTTCATATTTCATCTGTGTATTCGCTTGTGTTTTTGATAATTGTATATATATTTAACACATTTTAAAAGTTGCATTAAACTTATGTAAATGCATTCACCGTCATTGAATCTTTCCTGAGTTAGCCCCAACCACTAGGGTCATTCTGCGACAATGTATACTACTTGTAAGCAACTTTAAATGTGAGGTTATATTTCATAATTGTTAATAGATGTGTTTATACTTTGAGAGAGAACATATTTCAAAATGGAAGTCATTGATAAATTAAAAAGATTTGCACAATCTGGGTTGATTATTTGCGTAATTAAAATTAAAGAAGCAGTTGAATTATAAATGTGAAGTTTCCATCAAATATTAATTGGTACTTTTCTTTAATTAGAACTGACGGTATGGCAAATTACTAGGATACTGAGTTTCAAGCATTATCGGTTATAAGCAATAACTACAATCTGATTGGTCCTTTGTGCTATTTATATGTCAGTAATCCTCTCTGCGGTTTTTATACAAACAGAAACTCAGACATCCTGTCTTTATAATGTCCACAGATTAAGTCTAAATGCCAATACCTTTTGTTCAAACATCCTGGCAGTAATCTCCTCTGCGGTTTTATACAAAAGGAACTCAGACATCCTGTCTCTATAATGTAAACATATTAAGTTTAAATGTCAATACATTTTGTTCGAACATCCTGGCAGTAATCCCTTTTACGTTTTTTTGTACAAAAAGCATTCATACAAACTGTCTCTATAATGCCCATAGTTTAAGTCTAAATGTCAATACCTTTTGTTCGAACATCCTGTCCGTAATCCCCTCTGCGGTTTTTATACAAAATATATCCAGACATCCTGTCTCTCAATAGTGTCGATTGAACAGAGGGATTAACCTATGACACCATCCTATCGCATGGGTAGGCTGAAGGATTAAGGAGACTGATGCAATATCCTTTGTCCGAACATCATATCACTAATGCCCTCTCCCACAATACATTCATTCATATGCAAATGAGGCCGCGCAATGCGCAAACACGTTCTTTTTTCAGAAAACAAAATGGCATCCGCGCATGCGCAGTCGTGGGGCCAAAGAGACCCCAATACTACTATTATCAGATTTTAAAAAAATATTTAATTATGTTTACGCAGGTTTAACGTCAAAATAATACTAGAATTATAAATCGAGATGCTAAATTTAATGTTTGATACAAACTTCAAGAATGTCTGTGTCCCTTTAATGGCTGGGTATATATATATATATATATATATATGCCTACATATATATATATAGTATATATAGATATGTTTATATTGCTTGTTATACTAGTAGAATTTGTATGGCGGTTCGGAACTATTTGCTAGGCTGTGTGCAGTGTATGAATACGTTGTCATTAACGATGGAACGCAATATTTCCGTCTAAAACGCCCAGCGTTGCTTAAAAAAGCCCCTTTAAACCCTACTTTAGACGTTTAGAGCACCTTTAAAACGCCCACCGCGCCCAAAAGTGCTGTGAAAACAGAACACTGAACATAATTGACAGCAGTCACTTAATCCTGTCGACTTACAGGTGTCAAGACAAAAATACAGTCTAGGTGTGTCAGAGCAGTGCAACCTTTTGATTGACGTGTTGGTCTTCATCTCTGCTACATTTCCTGCCAAATGCAATTGTTCACTGAGTTTACCTGAGTGCAATCGCAAATATACATTTAGGTATATTAATGGTACTGGATACGTTTTGAAAGAATACTAATGTGTATCAATACACGTTAAACCATGATAATGTGTTTTAGTTGCATTTAATTAACCCGAACGAAAAAAAAAGAAACAACAACATAACATAATGTATTATCCTGCATGTAAAATGTGCGTGTTCATATGGCCTTGCGGTGTGCGTATGTGGCTACACTGCATGAATCGAATTGAATATTGTTTGACGACTCATCAACATAGTTAGGTTATTTATGCGTGTGTATGTGTACATGTTTGTACGTGTTTGTACATGTGTGTACTTGTCTGTATGTGTGTGTTTACGGGTTGTGAATGAGTGCGTGCGTGTGTGTACATGTGTCTACGTGCGTGTGTGCGCGCGCGTGTTTGTGTGTGTGTGTGTGTGCGTGATTGCGTACGTGCGAGGGTACGTATATGCATACATGTGTTTGTGTGTTTGCGCGTGCTTGTGTGCGTGCGTGCGTGCATGCGTCCGTGCATTTATGTACATGTGTGTACGTGTGTGTATATGCGTGTACGTGTGTGTAAATGTGTTACTTGTCTTTTCGTGTGAGTGCATGTGTGCGTGTGTGTACATGTACGTACGTACGTGTGTGTATCTACGAGTGGGCGCGTGCTTGAGTGTGTTTGTGTGTGCGCGCGTGTGTGTGTTTACGTGTGTTAACGTGTGTTGACGTCTGTGTGTGTGTCTGTGTGTGTGTGTGTATATGTGTGCCTGCGTGCGACCGTGTGTTTGTGAGAGTGCCTGTGTACATGTGTGTACATGTGTGTACATGTGTGTACATGTGTGAACATGTGTGTACATGGGTTCATGCGTGCGTAAATGCATGCATATGTGTGTGTGTTGGCAAGTGCGTGCGTGTATGTTTATGTGTGTACGTGTCTGTACATATATGTACTTGTGTGTTCCTTAGTGTTTAGGTGTTGCAAGTGAGTGCGTTCGTGTGTGTGCATGTATCTACGTGTGGGTACGTGTCCGTTTACGTGTGCGTGCGTGCGGATGCGTGCGTGTGTGTGTGTTTGTGTGTGTTTGTGTTTATGTGTGTTTGCGTGTATGCGCGAGCTTGTGTGCGTGTGTTAGTACGTTCGTGCGTGTCTTTGTGTACATGCATGTACGTATGTGTACATGTGTGTACGTGTGTGTACATGAGTGTACTTGTCTGTACGTCTGTGTATTAACGTGTTGTATGTGAGTGCGTGCGTACGTGCGTGTGTGTACATGTATGTACGTATGTGCGTGAATTTGCATGAGTGTGTGTGTTTGTGTGTGCGTGCTTACTTGCTTCTGTGCGTGCGTGCGTGCGTGTGTTTGTTTATATACGTGTGTCTCTACGTGTGTATGTGTGTTTACGTGCACATGTGTGTACATGTGTGTATATGTGTGTACATTTGTGTACATGTTTGTGTGAACATGTGTGTTCATGTGTGTACATGTGTGTACATGTGTGTACATGTGTGTACATGTGTGTACATGTGTGTACGTATGTGTTTACATGTTTTGAGTGTTTGCGTGAGTGTGCGTGTACGTACATGTGTGTGTTTGTGTGTGCGTACTTGCGTGTGTGCGTGCATGCGTGCGCGTGTGAGTTTATGTGTGTTTACGTGTGTTTACGTGTGTGCGTGTGTGTGTGAGAGTGCATTTGTACATGTGTGTACATGTGTGTACATGTTTGTACATATGTTAATGCGTGGGTAAATGCATGCATGTGTGTGTGTGCGTGTATGTTTTTGTGTGTACGTGTGTTTGTTTATGTGTGTACGTGTATGTACATGTGCGTACGTGTGTGTACGTGTGTGTTTAGGTGTTGCAAGTGAGTGAGTTCGTGTGTGTACATGTATGAACGTGTGGGTACGTGTCCGTTTACGAGTGCGTTTGCGTGCATGCGGCTGCGTGCGTGCTTGTTTTTTTTTGTGTGTTTGTGTTTATGTGTGTTTGTGTGTTTGCGCGAGCTTGTGTGCGTGTGTTCGTGCGTGCGTGCGTGCGTGTCTTTGTGTACATTTATGTATGTGTGTGTACATGTGTGTACGTTTGTGTACATGTGTGTACTTGTCTGTACGTATGTGTGTTAACGTGTTATAAGTGAGTGCGTGCGTGGATGCGTGCGTGTGTGTACAAGTATGTGCGTACGTGCGTGTGTGTTTTTTTGTATATATATGAGTGTGTGTACATGTGTGTACGCGTACATGTGTGTTCGTGTGTGTACATGTGTGTACGTCTGCGTACATGTGTGTACATGTTTGTACTTGTCTCTACGTGTGTGTTGACGTGTTGTGAGTGCTTGCGTGCGTGCTTGTACATGTATACGCGTACGTGCGTGTACCTGCATGTGTGTGTGTGTTTGTGTGTGCGTGCTGGATTGCTTGCTTGTGTGCTTGATTGCTTGCTTGCTTGCGTGCATTCGTGCGTGCGTGCATGCGTTCTTGCGTGCGTGTGTGCGTGTGTTTGTTTGTATGTGAGTATGTGTCTAAGTGTGTATGTATGTGCGTGCACTTGCATGTGTGTGTGTGTGTATGTTTGAGTGTGCTTGCTTGCTTGATTGCGTTCGTGCGTTTGTGTGTGTGTGTGTCTATGCGCGCATCTGTTAACGTGTTTTAACGTGCGATTACGTGTGTGTCTGAGTGTGTGTATGTTTGCGTGCGTGCGAGCGTGTGTGTATGAGAGTGCCTGTGAACATGTGTGTACATGTGTGTACATGTGTGTACATATGTTAATGCGTGCGTAAATGCATGCATGTGTGTGTGTTGGCGCGTGCGTGCATGGGTGTGTGTCGGAGCTTGCGTGTATGTTTATGTGTGTACGTGTATGTACATATGTGTACGTTTGTGTACGTGTGTGTTTAAGTGTTGCAGGTGAGTGCGTTCGTCTGTGTACATCTTTGTACGTGCGGGTTCTTGTCCGTTTACGTGTGTGTGTGTGTTTGTGTGTGCGTTTGTGTTTATGTGTGTTTGTGTGTTTGCGCGAGCTTGCGTGCTTGTGTTCGTACGTGCGTGCGTGTATTTGTGTACATTTATGTATGTGTGTGTACATGTGTGTACGTGTGTGTACATGTTTGTACGTGAGTGTGTTTACGTGTTGTAAGTGAGTGCGTGTGTCCCTGCGTTTGTGTACATATGTATGTGCGTACGTGCGTGTACTTGCGTGTATATGTGTGTGTTTGTGTCAGTTTGTGCGTGCGTGCGGGCGGTTGGGCGTGCGTCAGTGCGTGCGTGCGTGCGTGCATTTGTGTGTGTGTGTGTGTGTGTGTGTGTGTGTGTGTTAGTGTTTCTGTATACGTGTGTGTATACGTGTGTTTGTGTGTGTGCGCTCGTGTACTTGTGTGTTTATATGTGTACGTGTACATGTGTGTACGGGTGTGTACATGTGTGTACATGTATGTGTTTACGTGTGTGTTTACGTGTTGTGAGAGCTTGCGTGCGTGTATGTACATGTATATACGTACGTGCGTGTACTTGCATGTCTGTGTGTGTGTTTTTGTGTGCGTGTTTGCTTGCTTGCTTGCTTGCTTGCTTGCATGCGTGTGTGCTTGCGTGCGGGCGTGCGTGCGTGCGTGCGTACGTGTTTGTTTGTGTGTGTTTGTGTACGCAAGGATGCGCTCACGCACGCACACACACACACACGCACGCACGCACGACGCAAGCAAGCACACACACACACACGCAAGTACACGCACGTATGTATATACATGTACACACGCACGCACTGATGCACGAACGCACGCACTCACAACAAGTAAATACACACGTACAGACAAGTACACACATGTACATACATGTGCTTGTGTTTTTGCGCGTGCTTGTGTGCGTGCGTGCGTTCAAGCGTGCGTGCGTGCTTGCGTGCCTGTGTTTGTGTACATGTGTGTACGTGTGTGTAAATGTATGTACGTGTGTGTACATGTGTATACTTGTCTGTACGTGTGTGTTTACGTGTTGTAAATGAGTCCATACGTGCGTGTGTGCGCGAGCGTATCTGCGTTTGTGTGTGTGTGTGTGTGTACGTGTGTACGTGTGTACGTGTGTGTGTGCGTGTATGTGTTCTTGCGTACGTGTGTGCTTGCGTGCGTGCGTGCGTTCGTGCGCGTGCGCGCTTTTGTGTGTGTGTGTGTGTTTATACGTGTGTGCAGGTGTGTACATGTGTGCGTGTGTACGTCTGTGTATTTGTGGGTACGCCTACTGTGTATGTGTGTGTGTGTACGTGTGTATGTGTGTACGTGGGTTTACGTGTGTATATGTGGGACGTGTATACGTGAACGAGTGTGTGTACGAGTGCAATGTGTACGTGTACGTGTGCTTGCGTTCGTGCTTGCGTTCGTACGTGCGTGCGTGCGTGCTTTAATTAAATTGAATTGAATAAGAATTAACATGAATTTAATGTTGTTTTACGGTCAACAACAGAGTACACGTCACTTACATAGACATCCGAAATATAGATATAGTTTTAAAGACACCAGTTTATTGGGTCGAAAATGATTTTCTGCTCGATATATTGGGTCCGTACCTAGCTAATGGGTCCTCAATCTGCCTATTGGGTCTTGTCCCAATTATTCAACAACCCACTTATCGCAAGATGACCCTAGTGGTTGGGGCTAACTCAGGTAATAATCAATGACGGTGAATGCATTTACATAAGTGTAATGCAACTTTTAAAATATGATAAATATATATACAATTATCTAAAAAAAAACAAGGGAATACACAGATGAAATATGAAAATAATGTTCTCATGAACGTTTAAGACGTTCTTAGTATTGTAACAAATACTGAATGTTTCGACTGATTATATACGACACTCAAGTGTTGTTAAAGTTATAACAATGTTGATCTATGAACTAGCGCGATAACTGTGATGCGCAAGAGCTCATGCAGATGATGATGCGCGAATCCTATGGGCGATTGTCATCAAATGCCTTCTATAAGTGTTGATGACGCGATATATATGATGATTAACATCCACTGAGGTTGTGGATGATCTTCCTCCTCGAGGACTGATAACAGACCCACCTTGTGTCCCGGGGGTTGTCGCTACTGGCCATGTTGCGCAGGTACTGGGACCGTCTCCACCGCTCTTAACGTTATGCTTGGAAGCTTAGCTCCACTCCGTAAGGCTTATATCCAAACCTGGATGGCTTATATCCAACCCTGAATGGCTTAGGTACATACTGTCTGTGAATTTCGCCGTCCAACTCCTGCTCCAAACAAAGCAACTATCAAGCAATCCCCGCCAGAACTAGAAGACAATGGATTTTATAGCAAACGTTACGCCCAAACCATTATTTCCCCCGTTCAGTCCGTGACATACGTGGCTAATTTCGAAGTATTAAAATCTACACGAAAGAACCCTTACACAATTTTGCCGTTTAAGGAGACAGACCTATACTTTTACATGCATTAGCACAAAACTAAACTTATTAAACGGCCCTTCCGGGCACCCTATTGCGGCCACGTAAAATGTGCACGGTTTTCCGTGTTACCTGAATATATCATGAACATTGTGAATTTGTTTCAACTCAACCATGGATTAGGGTGTAACTAACAAGTACTTACAAGAGCTATGTACGACCAATAAGCTCTACCCGTGACATTTTGTGACAATATCTCCCCCACTTAAAGAAAGTGCTACACTTTTAAAATTCAACAAAATGATAATTAATATTTACACGTTAATAAACTATTAATTCTTCCGAGCAAATGAGCGACAAAACGTACAAGCGGATCGCTCAATCGCTTGAGTATGTTACATATTACTACCGAGGAATGCAACCTTCAGCCAGTACAACGACCGTCTTCCGGAAAACATCCACTGCAGTTTTAACCTAACTATAATATGTAATTACAATTTTAACACTATTCTACAATTGTACACTACCCTGTCGTAACATATACTACTATTGTACAATACCCTTCAATACACTATTATACTATTGTATTAAACCTGTCATTATGTGCGGCGACTTAAATAGTCTGCCTCAATATTGTCCTTTCCTCAGATCGCTTTAATGTTCATCCGGTAAGGCTGCAGAGTCAGTGCCTACCTCATTAACCTACTGTTAACTACCTTTGCTTGGTTCATATAAGCTAACGGTTGGTGGTCAGTCTCCAAGACAAATTCCTTACCAAAAACATATCGGTGGAATTTACTGACACCCCACACTACAGCACGTCACTCCCTTTTGATAACAGAGTAGTTACATTCCCGGGGTAGTATTTTTCGACTTGCGTAAGTCACGGGGAGACTACAACCATCTACCTCTTGCAGTAGGACTGCACCCACCCCTATATCGGAGGCATCCGTTCTGATGATAAACTCCTTGTCAAGTTCAGGTAACTTTAGTATTGGGGTTTTGACCAGACTCCCCATTAAAGAGATAAAAGCTCGCTCATGGTTTTCCCCCAAGTTATACTATTGGGTTGACCTTTCTTTGTCAAGTCTGACAAAGGTGCAGCTATAGCCTAAAAGTTTGGGATGATTTTCCTGTAAAAACCCGCCAACCCTAAACATGACCTAACTTGTTTCTTTCTCTCGGGTCTTGGTGCTTCCTGAATTGCCTTAACCTTGTCGGGGTTGGATTTCAATTTCTGGTCCCTCCCGAAAACATGACCCAGACACTCTATATCTGCGTAAGCTATGTGAAACTTGCTAGGTTTTGCAGTCAGTATAAACCGGCCGTTCCAACAGATTACGTAGAGCCTTAATATGGTCTTCAAATGTTGTTGTAAACACCAGGATGTCATCTACAAAACTGTCTGTGTTGGACAAATCCTTCAGGACTTTTCCTCATCAACCTACAGAAGGTTGCTGGTGCGTTTACGAGAACGAATGGCATGACCTTGAACTTAAAAATTCCTTGCAAAGTTTCGAAAGAGGTCATCTCTTTAGCTTGGTCTGAAAGTGGGACTTGTCAGTAACCTTTACTGAGGTCTAACTTGGAGAAATACAAATATCCCGCAAGTTTAGAGAATACCTCCTCAATATTAGGCATTGGCTCTGCATCAAAGATGGTACGTTTATTTAGCTGTCTAAAACCGATGCAGAATCGAATTGACCCATCCTTCTTCTTAATAACTACGACTGGGGATGAAAATGGGGCGCTTGAAGGTTCGATGACACCCAATTTTAACATGTCTTTCACCTCCTCATCAACAATTGATCGGGAGTGAAATGGAATGGGATACCCCTTTATTCTAATTGGTTCCCCTGATGTGAGTAAAATATCATGTTGCACTCCATCTGTCTGCCCCGGGTTTTCGGACAAGACATCACTGAACTCCGAGAGTAAACTATCCATCTCTCGTTGCTGCTCTACACTATGCATGCCCGATATGTCTACATCGGCTGCTGTCTCCTTACCTACACTAGTGGGAAAATACATGGGACTAGTGTCCTCACTAATGCCTTCCTCACTATCCTCAATAACTGCAACATTAACTACCGTTAACACCCCTTGTTGCACATTATCGGTTCTACTGATATACTCTTTCAGCATATTCGCATGAAAGGTATTTAACTTTCCGTATATCTCGATACGATAATCCATAGTGTTCACTATCCCTCTAACGTAAAACGGACCTTTTCATTGTAATAACGGCTTGTTATTGTCGGTCTGTAGTAACAGTAACACCTGGTCATCTATCTTAAATTTCCTAGCTCTAGCTATCTGGTCATAGTACCGTTTATACTTGGTACTTGCCTTAACTAACTGACTTTGAGCTATCTTACAAGTTTCCTCTAGTTTCTCCTTCAGATCTAAAACATACTTATATGTACTCTTAACCTCATCACTATCTACTTCACCTGCCCACATCTCTCTAAGCATCCTCATGGAACTTCTAACTGATCTACCGTACAATAACTCAAACGGAAAAAATCCTAAACTCTCTTGTGGAACCTCTCTAAATGCAACAGCAAAGCATTGAGATACTTGTCCCAATCTTTGGGTCTCTCTGTACACAAACGCCGTAACATTTGCTTTAACGTCCCTTTAAATCGTTCGACTAATGAACTATCAAGAGAGGTAAATACAAACACCCAAATTATTGAGCAAAAGTGCCTCAGACCCAATCGTGTAGACCACTTCGACCTCGCGCCAAGGAAAGAACGTACAAAACAACAGTTTGGACTCACCCTACCCTTGTCGTGTCTTGACTTGTCTTCAAGCTGTGGCCGTGATCGTCCACAGTGGCCTTGATGGATCAGAGGGTGGTACACAATTCTAAAATAATACGTAGAGATTAAGTATACCATAATAAAGATCACTTATTGATTCTTTCCCTCCGTAGTCTCCCAAAATCCCACTACTCTAAAAACCAGATGTCGCAAGATGACCCTAGTGGTTGTTGCTAACTCAGGAAAGAATCAATAACGGTGAATGCATTTACATAAGTTTAATGCAAATTTTAAAATATGATAAAAATATATACAATTATCTAAAAAAACAAACAAGCGAATACACAGATGAAATATGAAAAGAATGTTCTCATGAACGTTTAAGACGTTCTTAGTATTGTAACAAATACTGAATGTGTCGACTGATTATATACGACACTCAAGTGTTGTTAAAGTTATAACAATGTTGATCTATGATCTAGCGCGATAACTGTGATGCTCGAGAGCTCATGAAGATGATGATGCGCGAATCCAATGGGTGATTGTCATCAAATGCCTTCTATAAGGGCTGATGACGCGATATGTATGATGATTAACCTCCACTGAGGTTGTGGATGATAACGGGCCCACCTTGTGTTCCGGAGTTTGTCGCTACTAGAACCTGGCCATGTTGTGCAGGTACGGCGACCGTCTCCACTGCTCTTAATGTTATGCGTGGAAGCTTAGCTCCACTCCGGAAGGCTTATATCCAAACCTGGATGGCTTATATCCAACCCTGTATGGCTTAGGCACATATTGCCTGTGCATTTCGCCGTCCAACTCCTGCTCCAAACAAAGCAACTATCAAGCAATCCTCGCCAGAACTAGAAGACAATGGATTTTATAGCAAACGTTACGCCCAGACCATTATTTCCCCCGTTCAGTCCGTGACATACGTGAATAAATTTGCAGTATTAAAATCTACACGAAAGAACCCTTACACAATTTTGCCGTTTAAGGAGATATACCAATACTTTTACATGCATTAGCAGGAAACTAAACTTATTAAACGGCCCTTCCGGGCACTCTATTGCGGCCACTTAAAATGTGCACGGTTTTCCGTGTTACCTGAATATATCATGAACAATGTGAATTTGTTTCAACTCAACAATGGATTAGGATTTAACTAACAAGTACTTAAAAGAGCTATGTACGACCAATACGCTCTACCCGTGACATTTTGTGACTCCAATAATACATGCATGTTTAACAGAACTACATTTACCTAATTAGGCCTCTCGCACATAACTTATTTTACACGTTTAGTGGTCCCCTGAGTAGGGGTTATCTCCCCATGATAGTTTGCTAAGTGTGTATATATACTGTTTATCCAATCAGAGTTCAGGTCAGAGTTCAGTACCCAATACATTGGGAATATTCACAATGACCCAATAAACTAGTTACATATTTTTTAACAAGACCCTGCAAAAATGTTTGGTCAGACCCAGTATTATGGTTTGAGCATAAAAGGCGTTAACAGTTGAATTACCCGTTAAGTTACGACTATATAGGCATACATAAGTACCTTTAGGTGTACTTAATTCATAAACAAAATACCAAACACGTATATACACACTATGGTGGTCCCAACAAATGTGTTCACATTGAGAGACCCAGTATCCTGGTGACTTTAAGTATATATATATAAAAACACGATATTATGGCCAGTCTTTTACCCCCAACATTTTTAATCACGTGTCCTCCATAGGTCACCTGCTCCTCCATATGCAGCATCAAAAAACAAAACAAATATAGGCTGCGCGCTAAAAGCGCGCCGCAAAAAGGAGATCCCTTAGTATAAATAAAATACATCGAGCAGACGATATCGAGTACTTTTACACAGACTTTTATTGGATAACTCAGTAGTACTAGGTGGAAGTATGGGAACATAGACTGAAATAGCATACAGATATCAACTTCTGTTGAGGTCAATGGTTAAAAGTGTCCTCAGGAATGACAATTGACCCGCAGCACTGAACTATTGACCGAGACGTCGTTTCATTGAACTTGAGTTTTACGTTCCGCTAACACATCATATTGGATTGTATTGGGGCAGCAACCTCAGTGGGAGATGAGATGAATGATAAAGTTTTCCATCAGATATGCATCTGTCAGGATGCAAACCCATATGGGGCAGATATCTGTAGCTGCTTAGAGTCATGCGTTATCCCTTGAGCTACCGAGGCCGTGAGGTTTGGGTATCTTAAATCTGCGTATGTGTTTATGTATGTGATAATCTTAACTAGGCTCCCTTATGACTAATGTACACAAGTCTCACAAAGGCCTCACAAATGCCGTTTCAAGAGCCTCAACGAATTGTCAGAGGTTCACCATTGCTACGTCTAGAGTTCATTATGCAAATAATAATTAACCAGAAAGCATAAAATGCTCAGACAGTTCCAGAACTATAGAAATTGTAATTTGGTTTGTCTTCTTGAAGTTAAACTTAAATGTAATTAAGAAAAGCAATAAAACTGCCCTTATCCTTGATATCGTAAACATATTAGCTGGACAATAGCATTTCTTGGTCCGAGGATTAACTTTCACACTCCATCCAACGCCATCTTCAAGAAGCGAAAATGGGGTTGGCTGGTGTATAAAATATAACCTTACTTTCAGCTTAAACAGTTTGCATATTGTAAAATTCAAACATTTAATAGGTAATTTTAAACATGTTACGGAATTTGCTCAGTATAAACTTTTTTATACGTGTTATATACGAGTCAAAATATCAGGTTTGAAATCCTGCTTATAAAAGTTTTCCCATAGCTTAATGGAATTAAGGCGGGCCACGTAAATGTTTGTTTAACTTAAATCAATCTCTACTCCTCATGTTAGAACTCGAACTGGGGTAGTGTTTCAAATGGTTTCTCTTTAATTATATTCAAGTTATAAAAGTCTGAGTTTAGGTTCGACATGTTATGTCATTGGTGCAGCTGCTTGAAAGCACTGCATGTCATGGCCAACCACTTAGTCCCAGATATGACAATTCTAAAAACGCTACAGATACATTACATCCAGAAGGAGGAGGTGGTAAAGCGTGGGTGGGGACAGTTTTCGAAAATATTCCGAAAGTTTGTTTTTGTTATAACGGCCAGAACAACGTTTCGCCAATAATATCTTAAAACGAAACGAACATTTTGGAGTGTATTCCCAAAACATACCCGCCCCCACTAACTCGTCAGAATGCACCCTATTACGTCTTAGGTTTTAAAACATCTGAGTGAGCACGCCTCCATGCCCTACCCCCTACGCACTAGTTACTTCAAAACTTCGATTTTCTATTGCTTGAGCATACAGCTTAAAATCGGCCATCTACGCCCCTGTATACCATATTTTGCCATGTGTATCTTATGGGAAGCGAGAAGACGAAAGATATAAATACATTTTCCCCCAATTAAATTTGATACACCGTTTGGTTGCAAAAAGAAAAGAGTTCATTATCAACTTAATACGTAAATCACACCCCTGTACACCCATTATGTACTACAGAAGTTCTTGGTCACAACTGATGACGTCATTGTTGCTAAGTGATATTGTTACGGGCACCGTGCTTTCTGTTATAAAGTCAATATTGTGTCAAACAGGACCAAAGAGAACTACTACACTACCGAGGTACCACACACGCGGTGATTAATATTAAACCACACGTATATTGGATTGAAAGCAATTGAAATCGCTGCTTTTGTATTTAAAAATAGAAGTGCTAATACGGATTCAACTATATGTTATAAATTTTATAAGATTAAATACAACACAACATAACATGAGGCGTTTACTCCAGTTCGTCGCTATCATGACCATGCTTGTCGAATTTATTCTGTCATCAATAAACGTGAACTACCACAATGAAGCGGCATATGACAACCTCAACTGCCGTCCTGGACATACAGTTTTTATCGTAACAACAAGCCGCATTGGCTGCGGGGCGCAATGCCAAAGCAAAGCAGGGTGTCATAGTTTCTTCTACAATTCTGTAGACCAGAAGTGTTATGGTTGCAAATGCATATACCTTGCAATCAACTCTCTGCCAAGAAGCCCAGGAACCAAGTACTATGCTACGAAAGGTAACGTCTTTTATTTGTTATGGTTTCGAAATTATCGGGCGGAATGCGTACTTGTTTACGAATGGACGGACGGACGGACTGTCAGCCCCATCAAAAGGCGTATATACACTACACATGTATTTAATTATAATACTATTAGATGTAGCTTCTAAGAAGTTCACCAACTACTTATTACAAATGTACATGCATAAAGGTTTTCTTTTAATTGCTACAAATGTAACACACGCAATAGAGCGCTTGCATCCGTTATTGTTAAGTCGACGTTACTTTGCCTGTGTATTATAAAAAGATTCAAATAGCGGTTAGCTTCGTGGTCTGTGGATCAGGAGTTACCGGGTTCAGTTTTGTCTGCTATACATTTTGGGCTTCAACGAAACCCAAATGGGTATGGCCCATAACAATTGCAATAAAGTCAGATCAAGGTTTGCATGAAAACTGTTGTAATATGCATATCTTTTAAAATATGTGTCTTAGCTCAACCAAATTATGTTTTTTCATAATGTAGAACATACTTACCCAACATAACCTATCAAATGTGCAATAATCTCACCCCAGCACCTCCTACACACACAACTTATTAATTGGAAATTGGAGGGGGTGGGTGCAGCAATCAACTGAATTTATTTTGAGGAGTGGGGAAGGGCTGGGTTGTTTGGGACCTATTTTTTGTTTGTCATTATTTTTAAATGTGTTTTTGGTACACCCATCGTATTTTGCCACCCACCGTGTTTGTTTACAGTATGTTATATTTTCTGAGTATATAAAGTATACCTTTGCTCATCTCAATCATCACCGTGCCCCCTTCAACCATTCCATTCACGTTTTTTTCCCGCACAACAATTGTCTGTGTTGTTGACGTTGTTAAAGGCATACAGTGCATCTATATTATAAACCTACTCTCCCTAGAAGCAATAACCCTGTTCCATCATTGTCGCAATGTTTGTCTTCGTTTATTTATATTGTTTAATGGATCACAGGGCATGTCTTTCCGATTGCAATGACACCTCCCAACAAGCACGCACGCACGCACACACACATTCACACTGTCCCTCCGTTTTTCTTCTTTTCTTTAAAGAGACTGGAGGTGATCTAGAAGACAAATAATGGTGTCATTTATGATAATACAAATGAAAATCCGATAATGTACTTCAGTTGTATTTGAAATGTGCGCTTCATATGCATTAAATTAAGCCGCATATTACTTTCAGTTTATATATTGTTTCTGAAAATGTTTGATCCGGACAACTCGACGACTCGACTGATGGATTGTAATGAAACTTCAGTTGCTGACAGCACATACATAGCAAATTGCCAAAACGAACGTTCAAGACACCCGTATAGCCCATTTCGGTAACATGGTTTGCTTGCCTTTAATGGGAAATATAGAGTTGTCATATGTTCAGCTTCCTGTGAGCAAATTACTTTTCTTATCTCAAAACAAAAGAGCTTGTAAAGACTTATTTCCCAACGCTAACTGGTCATTGAAAAAGCATGGAAAGCTTGCTTGTTTACTGCTGACATGCTACATGACCGAGCAGTTCAGGTATTTAAGTTGAGGCTATATTAAATTTATCTCTTTGTTTAACATTGCCATATTGCTATATTGAATAGTATCTAAGTTATTATGGTTATAGCTAAAACAAATATAAGGTACTTGACTTCAAAGAAGAAAAATGAAAGTTAATGATTTAACTGTACTAAATACAAAACTTTTCTGGTAATTCTTTATTGTTTTGGAACAAAAATAAACCAAAACACAATTGATGAAATACCTACTTTATATGTTTACTTCATACAAAAGCTTTATTGAGCTAATATTTAACTGAATAACGCAAATTGCTCATGCAATGCATGTCTAATAGTGATTGACAGTAAGTGTTCATGCTATTGTGTATGCAAATTATTACTCTTGGACATGCAGAGTTGTAATATTCTACCTCCTGTGAGCAAATTGCGCTAAAAGCTGAAGAGGTTTTAAAGGGAAATAATATTTTTAAATAATTACCGAAATGGGCTATAAGGTCAATGGCACTCTTTTTGAAAAGAGGATAAATCAGTGTTGGTTTTTTCTCAGGAACTTTCGTGTGACCTGTATAAAATGAAGTTGACTGTTCCTAAAAATGAAAAATAAAAAACAAATTCTGCTCAATATTATGTTTTTGATATTTAGGTATTGATGACAAATAGGTAGTATGTTTCTTTTTATATGATTATAACAGTATTTAATTCAACACGATTTGCTATTGTTATTCCTCTTTTCCTTCGATAACAGACATATAAATAAACCGATAGGAAACTTTATCTTAACCAATGAAGTAACCAAAATATCACGTAGCACTTTAACTTTACCTTCTATCTCCTCTCTCAAATATTCACCAATTTTGATGGGAATACATTCAAAAGATTCATAGTGAATAGAAAAATGTGATTATAATAATTTATGTTCATTTTTTAAATAAGAAATTGCATATAAAGATGTTTAAAGTAAAAAAGGTCATAGTGTTTCGCTTTTCTCCTAAAAATCAAGGTTTTGACATGATAGCCAAATTTTCCGTCAAACTCCATTGTTGCTCTAAATGTAAGTGAAACAAAACCACTACCATTGAAAAGAAAATTAAATTTGTGATGGGATTTGGCATGAATAAAACGTGTATCTATACAATTCTTTATGATTTGTGTGTTTAAAGTTGGAAAATAATTTGTGAACTTTTCGTATTGTGCCACGTGAAGTTTAGATAATTTTCGTAGTGTCGAATATATTTGTTATTAGGTCTGTGCTTCGATAAATATTCACCAAGAACGTGAATCCAGTCTTATGTTTGTGTTCACCGGGAAAGTGAATTCAATTCACCACTACCATGCTTCAGTCACAATCCGGCATTTGCACTTTTAATGTGTCTTTTTCACATTTTCAAATATTTATTGACATTCACATTAGCGTTTGTTTAGTGCTGTGTGGCAGCCGTAAAATGTCGCCCCGACTACAAATCAGTAGTGTTATTATTTACTGGTCCTGTGATGCTTTAAAGTAGAATGTCGCTTAAGCCGGTGCTAGGAGGCGTGAGAGATGTTGCATCTTATAATTACCTCTCATGAACAGACTTAATAAAACCGAGTCTGATACTTTCTCTCTTGTTTGTGCTTGTTGCTTCCAAGGGATCACATTTTTAGTATTTTATTGACATTCACACTAGCGTTTGTTTAGTGCTGTGTGGCGGCCGTCAAAAAGTGCCCCTACTACAAATCAGTAGTGTTATTATTTACTGGTCCTTTGGGATCATCAAGCCCATTCTGTGTTGCTTTAAAGTAGAAGGTGCTAGGAGGCGTGAGAGGTGTTATAATTACTTCTCATGAACAGACTCAATTAAACCGAGTCTGCTACGTTTCTCTCTTGTTTGTGTTTGTTGCTTCTAAGGGATCACATTTTCAGTATTTATTTTTGTTTTTTGTTTTGTTGTGATCTTTTATTTGTTCATAAAATATACTACATTTTTTTGTTTGCAGTTGACATACCAGTAATAGACGTATGTAGCTACACACACAATCTGGACCGTCAATGGACAATAAAACAGAGTCGATACTTTTCTATCTTGTTTGTGTTTGTTGCTTCCAAGGGATCACATTTTCAGTATTTTTGTGTTTTTTGTTCATAAAAAAAAAATACATTTTTTGTTTGCAGTTGACATACCAGTAATAGACGTATGTAACTACACAGACTATCTGGACCACCAATGGACAATAGAGGCTCCTGCTGAGATGATAATATCGGTACGTATCTGTCTAAACAATCGCATATTGACCAAGCACATCTTTTTGGTGTGTTCTTGGGCAAGACACTTTCCCTTAGCCTCGTCCGTCGGATGGGGACGTAAACCGGTCGGTCCCGTGTATCGGTCTATTCTCCGAGCACTCTAAAGAACCATAGGAATCTATTCGATCCGGATTCCTATGCATCCTTCCCCCCTCTCTGGGGCGGCTCTAAAACCCAATGCATAGTAAACACAATGTTTACAACATACTTCCCACTCATTACGTGGTCCTGCCTTAATTCCATTAAGCGATGGGAAAGCTTATATTACTAGGATGTTATAACGGATACTTTGACAAGGAACAGGTTCAACAACTTTTTTACTGAAAAAATGCAATAAACCATCTAAAATTACCTATTTAATGTTTTAATTTTACAATATGCAAACTTATTAAGCGGAAATTAAGGTTTTATTTCCCACCCCAGCCAACCCCGATCTCGCTTCTTGAAGAATGGGTTGGATGGGGTATGAATGTTAATACTCGGATCACGTAATGAAGCAGTCTGTGATAAGGGTAGTGTCAAATCTTATCAAACCATTTTCATCTCTGCTAAAATATGATAGTTACTGTGTAGATTGTATGACTTTATGTACATATAATAAAATAATTGAAAAACACAAGTATGTTGCTGTGGTTGTTTAGTACAATACTGGATACAGGTGTTTCTTATTATGTTTGTTTTATATATCTTTAAAACAACATTTAATGTAATGTTGCTAATTTTTGTGGACTTTATTGTTAGAGATTTCCTTTTGAAGGTATATACTTTTATTTACACTATTTTGTCAATTTGTGCTTTGAAGACAGGATAATAAGGAGTTTGTGTATTGGCTACTGACGATTCCAAGTTTTCACCACACTTTGAATTGCATATCGTTCTTTTCATTGTATTTTTAGTTTGCCCTTTGGCTGTGAATCACTGACTAACACTTATTTAACGTGCACGAAAATGGATCTCCATGCAACGGGATCGACGGGTTTACATCCGCCTTAAAAGATGGCGTACTTTAAAAGTACCTTGCCCGAGTAACATACTGCGGGAGTGCGTTTTTGAGTGCATTTTCAAACATCTAAGATGTGTCCCCACTGGGAATCGAACCCGGGATCTTGGACGAGTAAGCTAATCACTCGGCCACCGCAATTCTATGTTAATAAACATGTGTTGATAATATGCGAGGTTTATAAATGTCTAACGCCTTACAAAATGTCCATATTTCCTCATTTTGATTGAATTACAGTATGAAAATCATTCTAAGTATATTTATATATAGCGTAATAGTATAACGTAATCTGTTTCATAAATATTGAGCATGACAATTCGTTTACGAACCACCGCACATGTCAAGTGTCAGCATCTTGAATGACAGCATTTAAAAAAACAAATACCCGACGGCGACGCCGTCTCGGATCTTTCGGACGATTGCTTTTCAAGGGATCGTAATTTTACTGAAACATTTTATTAACCCGTGAATTCTAAAACAGTGTCAGTCCAAACACACATTATTTTTTAATCTCTGTAAACGAACGTTGCTCTATGTGCTAATTGTACACTCAGTGCTTTTGAAAACGAAACACTCGATATTTTTCTAATTTTTAGTCATGAATTGAAGTCCTCGTGCAAAATGTTTTTTAACTGAAATACGTAGAACAACTCTTATGCCAATGTGTATCGCCATTTATTATTACCTATCAATAATACATACATAGTACCTTCATTTTCTTACAATGGAATACAACAATCCGTATCACACTACAGGTTATCAGTATGCTACTAAAAATAGATTTTGGAAAATGTCAGATTGGAATGTTGGGTATTGCCCAGCTAGTAATATATTAAGAACAATGGATGTTTTAATATAAAATGTGAACTATCAGAATGTTTGTTTATGCGTTTGTGAACATTGTGGGTTAATTAATTAATTTCAGATTATGTCAGTTGGTAAACTCACCAGAATTTGATGTGTAATGAACAAAGGTGTACTGTAGTTGTTGCAATGTAATGTACATGTTTTCATGCGCGTGTAATATACATGTTTTCATGTCTTTCCTGTTGGTGGTTTTCAGTTAATTTGACTGACTTATATAATTTTGTTTTAATTTGTGGTTTTTGATACATGTATTCTATTTCGTGCGATCCTGATCTGGCATTTACCTACTCGAGTTGATACAAACTTCCAGAAAAAGTTACTATAGTAATAAACCTATTAAGTTAACCTTTGGGCCATATTTGGGTCTCGTGTAACATAAAATACAATCTTGATTTGAACAAAATAAACAGCGGACTGAAAATAATCGAAAATAAAAAACGGTGCGTTTTTAAATGTACTGAGTATAGTATTCACTAACTACATTGTATTATTTTACCAGATACAATTTTACAACATTGACATTGAGCTTTGCGTCTCATGTGCATGTGACTATGTGCAAGTATATGACGGACCAACATCGGCAAGTCAACTTTTGAACAAGTAAGTCAGAATTTGTCCGTACCTTTGTACAAATAGTGTATTGGTCAATATATTGATACAAATATGTTGTGAAAGGTTCGAGACGTTAAATAAAAGCAACATGGTAAACAACTTACTCTCCTTAGAAATGGCGTACATCAAGCACCAGAGAAATAAATAATGAAACGGGGATTCTGCTGAACGAATGCATACAATTTATAGAAGAATGTCTCGGCGGCAGTCTCGGATTTAAATACTTAAGAGATCATGTAAAAATAACACCTCTCACACCTCAAGCACTATTCTGCTTGAAAGTCCGAAGATTTGGCTATATGAACCAAAAGGACCATGAAGTAATAACATTAATGAATCGTAGTAAGGAGATACAGGATATATGCTAAGGCCACCACGCAGCACTTATAAACGAATGCAATATTGAAGTCAATATACACCGACAACAGTACTAAGAAAAAATAATTAAATATATCTGTCGCAACATGTTCTTATGATTGTTATCGGTGGTACATTGTCAAATACCTAACAGTTGTTTTCTTACTTTAATTTATTGCACTGGTGGTTTCACTACTCAAGCCTTTAAATGTTCTGAGTATTGTTTAATCACCCTTATGACATGTTGTCTGCTTTTTCATTTAGTATTATTTTCACTGCTAATTTTGATACGCAGGCTTCTATAAACTTCGTAAAACCTTGTTATTATCGTAAATCTGATCTTTTTTCCAAATATAAAAGTAATTTAAGAACTCTTCTGCGACAAGGACTATCACAACCTGACTTCTATGGTGACGTGATTTACAAACTTTGTAAGATCCTTGGTCATGATCACTTTCATACTGTCTTCGTTAAACTTGTTATGGGTTTATAAAAAGAGGTTATGCCTCTATCATTTTGCAACGCTCAGAATGCTTGGTGGTGGACCCATTTACACTTCGCCACTATGCTTTCCTCTTTATTGGTGCAATGACCGGACAACCTTAAAGCTTAAAAGGACGGTGACGTTTGATGTGTGTCTGCAATCTTGTCTTGTCGTGCCCTCAATGTTTTATTCTCTTGCTGCTCTGGCTTCTGCCAAGTCATTGAGTACCTTCTTTGTGACTTTCTATGCCATTGATTTTTGTATTTATATATACACGAGAATCTTTGTGTCTTACTTATATTGCCTATTAATGACAAATGCTTTGTCCTAAACGAGAAAACAACAGGGAAATAAACAAAAATGAAATTTAGTCGGGAGTAGAGGTTATGAATATAAATATAATTATAAAAGTCGAACAGGAAATGCAGCTTTCACAGAACATATTAAACCCAGAAACACGCAAAACGACGAACATGAATGGCAATGTTAATAAGGAATAAAGGCAATGACGTCACAAACACAGAAAGGGTTGACAATAGGGCTACTGCCTTTTGAACGGTCAGTGGCAAAAAAGGCCGCTGGGGGTTGAAACCAGGTTATAGGGTGCACCAAACCTCACACTTAGCCTACTGTCATCCCAATAAAACGGGACAGTGTAAATAAAGAAATCCCCGCCATGAACTATTCTCTAACCAACAAGGCAGCCCGATATTTATATACAGATATCGGTGGTACATTCTCAAATAATTTTCTCCCGACTTAATTTCAGTTTGACTACTTCTCGTTTAGAGCATAGCATTTTGTTAGAAACTGGGACCATACGCCGCTGACCATGGAATGGTATGGCAATACATGTAGCTCATTGAAGTACTATTGACATTTTAAAAATTGAGGTCTGCTCAACCCGGAACTAGAGGGCGTGAATTGTAGCAAGAATATATCACTACCGCTCATGAACAGTCTCAATCAAACAAACATTGTAATATGTTTGTAATTATCAAGTTCGGTGATTTCCAAATTATTTGTTTATACTATGTTTGTATATAATATAAAGACAGGCACCCCGAAGCAAATAGTTTAAACTCTGGTCGTTGATCTGTGCATGTATAATAAGGATTAATGCGAACATACTTTAATTAAACGATAGTTTCTCAAAATAGCGTTTATATACTCGGTAAAGAAAAAAATTGACCAGAGTTGATAAGTATACATACACACTGAAATTCCTTTTGTATTTGCACATCACAGGTGTAAATCGTTAAATTGAAAATAACGCCTGTCAGAATAAATGGGGTACTCTAACTACCAACTATCGGAAGTCAGACAGCTGAAATGGACATGCTACAAAATAAATAGAGTCTGGTTTCATCTTCTTGGTTGATTTAAACACCTCGATGGGCTACGCCCATCTCGATGTTTCAATCAAAACATCTTTTTTTTTGTTCTACATGTTTAAACCAGAGCAACGCTCACCCTTCGAATACGCAATTCTGGTTAAACCGATTCGACACCAATGTTACTATATTTAAACTGTGGTATCTATAGTTCTTTATCGAACTCGCTCAAAGTTACTAAATACTGATGGTCATTGGAACGCATCAGTAGAATATATGGGTGTTTATTGCTCAAGAAAGTAGTATAGAAAGGGGGGGTTTGAGCACAGTTTTCCCTCGCGGGCAATGAGAACAACTAGTGAAATATGCCAGGGGGGTACTCAAGCGTGACTCTCATTTGTACCACTAAGATCTAAATGTAAGTCACGCCTAAATCAACACCAACATATTTCAACAGTTTTCTCAAGCAACCCCGCTCTGGAAAACTCCACCCCATACCCCCCCCCCCCCCTTTCTACACTACTAATCAATCCGGTTTGTCATTTTTAATAACATAACATTTACAACTCGTTAGGCAAAATCAGACGGAACCGGGCAGTAGTCTTCATCATCGCTATGCATATCATTTTACTTGTATGCTAACGTATCTTGTCCATTATCTAATATGTACCGTTTATCATCATAAGCTGATAAACTTTTTTTATTGATTGCATAGCTGCTTATGTTATGTTTTGTGATCTAATAACTTTCATCTCATGATGAGCTTCTGTTGATGTAAACAAAATATTTTTGTAATCGTCATGTGCTATCTGTTTTTTAACAACACATTTTTTAACACCCTTGCATTTGTTTGCGCTAACCTCATAATCTAGCACATACGAATATAGTTTACTTCACAACCCAACGAATTCAACAATAGGTATTCCACACGTTTCATCTTTCATCTTGCCAATAACTTTTTAATTATCATTAAAATGAAACTGACTTTTTGGATCATAATCACAATTATCAAACAGTTCTTTATCCTTGTAAAAGTCTGCGTACACATCTTTTGCTTTTATTTCATAACACAAGGAATCGGTATCAGTAAACAATAACTTAGATTTTTTATCATAATTGTTTTTGATATAGTTGTAATGGAAATCATACATCAAATATTTTGACAAGTCTAAAATACCCATGCCAACATAAATAGGACGATTTAAAAATAATCGTTCTTTTATTCTGTTTACAGCAAATAAATTTTCATTAAACATTTTACAAGAAATAAATGAAGGTCTTGCTGCATATTTTAAAAGAACCTCCTCGTCGTGAGTTAATTTCACATTAATTCTTTTTCTCAAGTTTTCCATAGTTTTACCAAAAACTGAATTGTTCATCAGTTTGAAGAAATCCTTTTCAAAAGCATTTTTACTTGCTGTCCTCTTGGTAGTATTAAAATCTATGTATGCCTTTAACCACTCTGATTCATCAAACTGTAGTATTCGATGTATTTTCGTCACCTTTAATCCAAGCGTTTTATACAATTCTAAGTTTCTAAAATGCACGACATACTTTTCTTTATTTTTCAACGTCGTAACAAGTTTATTAACACTAAAATTTCCTAGATTAAACTTTTGTTTTAAATTTTTACAATAGTCTGACAACCACTCATCTTTTATATTTAAACTTTCTGGGGCGAGAGGATAATCATTATGCGAGTCATGTAGTTTTTCGGGATACTCGATATCGCAATCAACAATATAATTTGATTTTCCTTTTTCAAACTTGTCAACCCACTTGAAGTTACCAGATGGTAACGGCTGACACATGGCCCACCCGTACAAGTTATTGGCATCAATATATATGATGTACTTGCTTTCTTTTTTCTTGTCATAGTTTTTCATATATTTATTGTTAGCCTGTGAATATCTATTTGCAATATAACTTGTACCACCTCTTAATCCTTTTTCCACAAACAAATATTGGTCAATATTAGTTATTAAGTCAAGTTGAATACCAGTCATCTTGAGGCATGCATCCCAGGCTAACCCAGGACTTCTGAAATAATGGCAAGGATCTAAGTTGTAATACTCAATGCACATTTTTCTAAAGTTTTCAAAAACATCTGTCAGCAGCAGCACATCAGTCTTAAGATACAGATCATGATATTCTCCCATATTTTTAATCTTAAATGTTTTCCATATTCTTTTAGCGTGTTCATAATCCGCATCTGAAATGTGCTCATCATTTAATTGAGAATAAAAGCTATCTTTGCCGGGTAACTTAGTATCCCCGAAGCGTTCAAAGCTGTTCATGTAATCATAAGGATAAACACCTTTTCATTTTAGCAAGTCTAGCTTTTTATCGCTATATTCTTGAGATATGTATTGAAACGACGGAACGTTTTTTACTAGATTATCTAATGATTGGGACATAAACTGAAAACTGTCAATAAATACTAAACTTTTTCCTAACATGAAAGCCATATACTTTTCCATGTTATTTGGTATAACATTTATGTTTTGTTTAAACTTTCCGATGTGTTGCATTATGAAGTGAGAGTCATATCCTCTCAAGTTATGAAGCACAACAGGTATTTTTCTAGTCAACCTGAAATTAATATTACATATATCATGAGCGCCTTCCCTATACTTTCCAGTTATATGACAATGGTCCCTGACTTTTCTAAGAGAGTTTTCATATGCTACTGTACGGCTTGGGTCATCTTTTTTAAGAGTTATTGAAAAACCATTACCACAAATATGGCATGATTTAGATTTTTGGAATCTAGCTTCTTCTTTCTGCGACATTACTAGATCTTTTTTAAAGTTTGCATTCATAGTTTTCTTGCACCACTTTTCTTCTGCTATCATTTTTTCTAAAAAATTGTAAACAGCATCAGGTCCTCTATACGTTACAACTGGTTTTGAATATTGATCATCATAACAACAAAGAACCTTGTATCCATAAACCGCAATCAGTATGTTTTTGATATGCTTCCGTGTGTGATTTTTTAGGATTGTTCGATACTGAAGAAATACTTTCAGTTACTGCTTCAAAATCAGCATATATAACAAACGGAACCATTAGCTGTCTGTCATAGTTTTTAAAATTAACTTTTTCATCTTTGTTTGGCATCTCTACTGCTTGTTTTCCGTTAAGCGAAAGACAAACAGGTTTATGTTTTTCCAGAACTCTTTTAAATTTAAAGCACTGCAAGCATGTTTTACAAAACCATTTTCTTTCCTTGTGTGCTGTTCGATTATACATCAAACTGTTAAAATCTTTTATCCACACGTAATGATTTTTTTCTTCTTCGATGATTAAAAGCATATCACATGTTTTTTCTGCTTTATTTTTTGATATGTGCAACGGGTATACTTGATTATCTTCATACCCAAATATGTTAAAACAAAAGTTTGTTTGTTTTTCTATTTTTGGGATTTGTTTGATAGTAACAGGAAATGTAATTCGTTCATAATTTAGATCACCAATATGCTTTTTATACTTTGTTATTCTTTGCAGATTTTTTTCAGGAAATTCATAAGCCAAATGGCACCATCTAAAGCACTCGTTATCTTCATTTTTTGTATTTACCTATCCTTTTTGCTGTGTTGCAGTTCTTTTGGTAATGCTAAATACGAGCTACCTCGCAAAGGCTTATACTTTACTCGATTTATGTAGTGTGCATCAACTGTTTCAACTGTCCAACCACTTCCTTCGGAAAGCCATGCATCAATGTTATTCGTTATTTGCACCATTGCTCTAATTAACGCATCAACAATTTGAGTTTTGTTTATGATTAATTCTGCTTTGGAAGGAAAATAAGCTATTTTATAAGTGGTTGCTATTTCACCTTCTGCGTAATGTGTTGGTTTACCTAAAGTAAGTTTTAAAACAACATTCATTTTAAGATCGTTTGTTTGCTCCAATTCCTTTTTAAGGACATTTACAACAACTGGTATTGTGATAATAAGTTGTAAAAGGGTTTGTTTTTATATATAACACCAACTTGAAAAACTTTCATATATTGCTTTGGTGATGTTTCTTTTTCCACGACTTTACTAGATTTTGTAATTTCCACAATATCTTCTTTTGTTTCCAAAACATTGTTATACTCTGTTAGCACTAATTTTACATCTTTTATAAGTTTTTTAGCTATTTCCCCAATTTCTGTTTTGTCTATTTAGCTATATTTTTCTGGTGATTTTATAAGTCCTTTAACCGCTTCCTCAAATGTTTCAATTTCCAAATCTTTTTTAACCATTATATAATATTACATGAGATTATTTCTTTAAGCCCCTATTAATTAATTAATTAATTAATTAATTTAAAGTAAAATATTTATTCCCCGGTTAGATTATATTATTTTTTATTTATCAGTACATAATAATTTTAATTCCTCGTTCAAGTAAAATATCTTAGTGGGCAATAAAAGAAACTTTGTATAAAGTTGGATGGTAACTGGTTGCCTCTGAAATTTGTTTTTTGCACAAAGAACGTAGTTTGTTTATATCTCTTTTTTCTATTTTCCATGACAGTTTTAGTTGTTTTGTCACTGTTATGATTCTTTCTGTCAAATCTTGGAAGTTTGAAAAAATTAAAAGCTCGGCATCTAATTTACTCGCATCTTCAAAATCAGCCGTTTGAGCATATGCCATTTGATCTTTCTTAAATTTTTTGATTTTCTTTTCTACTTGTTCCATTATAATATTACATAAGATAATATTTTTTAAGCCTATATTTAAATATATGATGCTATAGTATAATATAATGAATTGCAAATATTGTGAAAGAGTTTTAGATATTATTGATCCTCCTGGGGTGTGCACAGATTGCATTTTATTTCACTCGACAAAGAAGCTTTGTAAATATTGTACCAGAGCCAAGCTGTGTTACAAGTGTACATACGCATGTGTGAATTGTAACGATACTTGTAAAGTTTTCGATAACGAGCGTGTTTGCCTTAATTGTTGTACCCACAATAGTTATAATCTTATCACATGTTGCACCTACAACCAAAAGAAAACTATTTACCTCAGGAAGTATCATTTGGATAAATACTTGGTAGCATTTGATTTGTCTTCTAAAAATAGGCGAAGATTTGAAGATTTGTTTTATAAAATTGTAAAGATTTTGGATCAGATAAAAGACCGAAAAAGATTAATTAAATTTGAATACATTTTTCAGAAAATATTTAAAATATTAAAAATAGAAAAAGAAACAAAACTGATTAAAACAAAATCAACTAGAGACCAGTACGATAGGATATGGAAACAAGTCAAATTACGACTGAATGCCATGGCCGTTTAACTTGAACTTAATCTTTTTCATATACATTTCCAGAGTTTCTGTAAAGTTATCATTCTTTTGAATCTCTAATATTTTATTGAAGGTAATCCTAGTTACCTCTTCATCATTTTCTAGTCCTGTTGTTGTTTGGACATATGATAGAAGTTGTTTAAAACTCCTATGATGTGTTTTTAACAAAGTCTTTTTTTCTGCTATTCTTGTTTTACTTACTAAAACAGCAACTACTGGAGTAACTGCGCCAACCACAGTTATGAAAACAGGAATTGCTGGAACTAATGCTAGGAGAGCACCACAACCAATTATTCCGCTGGTAATCTGTAACGTTGTGTTTATAATACCGCACAATTTATAACTGCGTCTGTAAGCAGCCACAAGTCGCGTCAAGTAATCAATTAATTCTTCTTTGGTTTTCATGTATAATTACAGTTAGACAATAATTTAATTAAAATATTTAGAAAAAAGTTCTTTGGGTGATATTTTACCTATTTTTAATAATTCATCGATTATGCTAATACCTTTATTTATCAGCTGCGGACTATTATTTCCTGATTCGATGCTTCCACATACCAACTATAGATCATCCATCAAATCATTAGGATTATTGTAATATTCAACATCAGCACAGCCTCCTAAAATATTTTTGAACTTTGAAGAACCTTTGTGAATTGGTAAATCAGATAATTCTGTTAGTTTCTTAAAAGCATTCTGAGACAGCTTTGAATAAGTTTTTCCATTGTTGTAACGCTTTGTTATCAAGTCTATAAAATCATCATCTACTTTCATATCTAGCACAACTGCTTCTCCTTGTTTGGCAATAAGTTTGTGATAACCAATAAGCTTAGGTAAATCAATTTACCACATTCCATAGCGACCATTTTTGTCGACTTTGTAGGAATTTTTATTTTGTTGTAATCCTTGGCCAAAGACAGGAGCATTTTCTTTCATACTTCGAACTCTGTCCCTGTAATGTGTTAATTTGTCAGTCTTTCTGTGTAAAGCCTCTCTTTTTTGTTCAAGGTCATCCCTCTGCTTGGTATTTGTTGCTTTCTTTATTTGTTTTGTTATAGAAGCATTATAATTCCCGATAACCATGATTGTTTTAGAAGCAGCATTAATTGCTTGATCTCTATCACCTGTAATTAGTTTTGATGGCATTAGCAAGTCATACTCATTAAGCACATCTGTATCCATACCAGCATCCAAGTCAATATCATGTGCCGGTTTGGATTCCTTAGGCCTCGCAGCAGGTTCTTCCCATTCTTCTTCTATTTCTTCATCCCCGGGATCAATCTCTGCAAATAGGTCTGCCCCGGGTTCGGCAGCTGGTTTTTTAACGTGTGGTGGTGGCGGCGGTGGCGGTGGTGGCGGCGGCGGTGGTGGTGGCGGCGGTGGTGTTGGTGGTGGTGGTGGTGCTATAGCTCCACGATCAGGTGGGGCTAGTAATTGCGGACGTATTGCCTCAGGAAGAAGAGCCAACTGTTGACGTATTTCCGGAAGGGTAATCAAATGTTCAGCCAGCCGCCTTGTTTGCTCTGTTATTTCGCTAGTTACAGGTTTAAATACTTCTGTGTATAAATCACGACTAGCTCCTTTTTCTAGTCTTTTTCGGATAACTCTATTCTCGTATTCTTTAACAAGCTCACTCGCTTTTCGCTTTTTATCTGCTAATTCTTTCCATTTTAACAAAGACATGTATAATATAAGGTTAGATTAAGTTAAGATAAGTTAAGACAAGTATTATCTAAGTATTATTATAATGCAAATTCCAAACTATGATATGAAAACAGAAAACGGTAATTTTAAACAGATATGGAACTTCATGCCAGACTGTTGTTTTAGAATGTTAATTTGCTGTAATTCAGGATCTGGCAAGACAAACACACTAGTTCACATGTTGCTGAAACTTTTGGTTTACTACGACAAGATTTACTTGTTTGCTAAAAACTTAAAGCAGTCCAAGTATCAGGTCTTATCACAAAAACTTGAAAAGATAGCAAAAAAGAATAAAATCCCAGTCGAAGACATATTAGAATGTTCAAATGATGAAATTATCCCTGTGAATGATTTGGATTCTGATGCTCAAAAGACAGCTAGTTTTGATGATTATGTTTGCGAGCGTAATCAAAACGATATTATTAATTATTTCATCCAGGGAAGACATAAAAATTGTTGTGTGATTTACTTATCACAATCTTATTACAAAACTCCTAAAGACATTCGGCTCAATTGCTCTCATTACATCTTCTTTGCAACTCCAGTTAATCGTGAGCTTGGTATGCTTTCCAACGAACAAGATGTCAGCAAAGATCAGTACAGAAAAGCGACTGACAAGCAGTACGACTTTTTGTATCTTGATCGTCCGAGGAAGTTAGTAAAGCGTAACTTCAACGGTGAAATTTAATCTAATCATATTATATATAATGGGACTTTTTTATGATCTTGGTGGGGAAGTTACTACTGGCAGTGTTAATATTACAAAGTTTGGTATTGTGCTGTCTGAGTATGTAAAACAAAAACATCTGGTTAATTATCTTAACAAAGGCAGAAACCAGGAAAATGTTTTGAGAAGTGAGCTTAATATGGATAATAATAAAATTACCAATGTTGGCAATCCAACAAAAGCAGATAATGCAGCAACAAAGCAATTTACTCAAAGAAGAGTTGCAAAAATCATACGTGATTATAATATTGATAAAATTCCAGACATGATGAAAGATTTAACAACAGGTGTTGATGATAAACTAAGCCTGATACAAACAAAGTTACAAGCAAACCGCGAAAAAATGATTGAAATTCAAAACGGTTTGAAAGATGAAATAAATCTTTTAGATGATGCTTTTAAAGAGCTAGAAAAGGAAGAAGATGTATTGGAAGAGAGTGAAAACTACAAAATATTAAGTAAACAAATAAGAACTGGTGTTCAACATATTAATACACGTTTGGGGAAATCAGCAAACTAATGGTTGATAACAATGAACTAGAAGCTGCTATTGCTGATGGTTCAAAACAAATGAGAACTGCTTTTACTGCCGAAGTAACTCAAATTAAAATATTAAATGAGCAGATAAACACCAACGTTGTTGATATCAGCAAAGAGTTTGAAGACATCAAAAAGAAAATGGTTGACGGCAAGTCGCTGGAGACTGCACTGAGCAAAATGGTTAACACTGATAAACTTGAGACTGCTATTGATGATGTTTCAAAGCAATTGAAAGCTGCTCAGGATGAAAGAAGCAAAGCTTTTGATGGTGAAATAGCTTCTCTCAAAGAGCATAATCAAAAGGTTGACAGTCGGCACACGGCAGTTCTTGGTATAATTGATGAGTTAAGAGAAAAAGTAGCACATTTTGGCCGGATTCTAATTTTTGAATTTACAATAGATGGTATAAGCATTATAGAAGATGCTTTTGTGGCCTATGGCAGTGTAAGATCGACATTTGTATCGTATCCAACTCAAAAACCACTTGAAAGAACCCATCTAAACTATTTTCTTGATGCCTTTACCTTTGTAGCAAATCCACTTATAAAGGTAAGGAGCATTATGAAATGCTACTGACAAGTAAATCGGCTGCATTTACAATTCTTAAAGAAGGTCGTTATGTATTTGAAATAGATTTTACTTATACAGAAGCAGATGTAAAAAAAATTATTATTTATTCACCAATAGAAAAAGGTACTAAGTTTTTTTATCCCATAATAGAAAATGACAAACGAATAATAAAAGAAACGTTTGAAGTATATATCAAGCCATCTTATAAAATTTCACTCAGAACAGGCGCAATGGTAGATACTACAGAAGTTTTCACTTTTGAATAATCAAGTTTTAAACTGTACTACAAAGGTGATTCATTTTATCTATTCTATATTATATGGAACAAAAAATTGAATTATCATCGGAGAAAGCGTCAATAATTAATAGCTCGAACACACCGAGTAATTTTACAACTGTGTTTGACAGACCATTAATATTAGGCAAGAACAAACAGTATGGTATCGGACTCGATAAAATTAATTCCATGACTTACTCATGGTATAATATTAGTGAAGATTTTAATAACAAAGTGATAAGGTATCACAATGGAACAGATTGGAAAAGTATTATTTTTACAAATGGAAATTACAGTTATGCTGATATCGATAATTACATCAAAGAAACATTGACTGTAAACGGAACTGTGACACCAAACATAACAAATTATATCGATACATTGTATATCCACTGTGATTTGATAAGTAATTCTATTGTTGATGGATCATACGGGGATGTCATTTATGAAATAAGTACAGCTGATCTTACGAGATCATATCCTTTCAAAGATGAACCGATAAGAGTCGGCTTCTGTGAAGTAAACAAAACGATCATTAACAGTATTACTATTTACATTACCGATTTTTCTGGTAAGATTATTAATCTTAATGGTGTCCACACATCATTTCGATTTGTTTTAAAGGAATTAATGTAACATAAGTTATATGGTATGTTTAAAAAAAGTTTATGACACTAGCACGGGAACAAATACTCAAGTTGATCGATTAACTGGAGCTGGCATATTTGACATTTTGTCAAAAGTCGAATCAAAGATATTCAGCGAGTCTGTGAAAACAGCAGGCAAGAAAGCATTAGAAACTGCTGGCAAGCAAATCATAGAAAGCGGCTCTAAAAAACTTGGAGATGAAGTAGGAAAAATTGCTGCTGATAAATTAGTTACAGTTATTAAACCTAAACCAAAAGGCGAGATAATTTTAAAAGAACTTACAAAGGCTGCCGCAAAAGATGTAGCTAAAGTTGCGACTGATGATATAATTGAAGAAGATGTAAATACAAAAATTAATAGATTACTTTCCGGAAGAGGAATTCATGTGAGAATTAATCGATTAATTAATAAAAAATAATCTAATTACTAGTATACATAGATGTTTCGAAGTAATCAATATAATACTAGATATGAACATGTACCTATTCAGTTAGATACCCCCATAACACAACCAGGAAATGCTACCATGCAAATGAAAAGTGGTTATCAGTTTACAATAAATGATAGAAGTTCTTACTTTGATTGGTATAATGCATATTTTGAAATCGGTTTTCAAGTAAACAAAGTTGCTGATGGAGCCACTTTTTCAGATGCTGACAGAATTGCTTTAATTAACGATGCAGCTTCATTGATTGATCAAATGCAAGTAAAGCAAAATGGAAAAATAGTTTATGATGGAAATAATCTTCACATATTTGTTAATATTAAAAGCTTGCTTGTAATTTCTGCCGATTATGTTAAGACAACCAGAACAAACGAATACTTTTATTTACATAATACGGTTGCTGTAGAATCTCGAGATGATCAAGCTGGTTATAACCTGGGATTTACCAATCGCCATCTTTTAATCATAACTAATAAAAAAGGTGACTCTATAATTCCATTAAACAAATATTCCTTCTTTGGAGGTTTGGAAACAAACATGCTTCCTCCTGGTCAAATTCAAATTAGCTTGCAAATGACAAATGATAATGTGTTAATTTTCAAATCAAGTGGTGATGATGGTCGAGTAGTTATTAATAAATTAGTTTTGTGGGTACCCAGAATGATATTTAACTCAGATGGTTTAAGTTATGTAATGACAAATCATATGACATCAACACGATGGACTTATCTTCGTGAAATGATACAAGAAAGCGGAAGTTCTCAACTAACTGAATCCGTATTTAGAATAACGGCTGGTGTTAAAAATCCCAAACATGTGTTTGTGTATTTGCAAAGGTCAGTCAAGAGTTCACACCAAGAGCGAAATCCTCACCTTTTGGATACTTTTCATCTAAATGCTGGTGATGCTGCTTCTTATTTGCAAACAGCTAGATTGTAAGTTGGAAATGGAGTTTATTATCCAGAAACATAATACAGTTATGATAATATTATAAGAATATTCAGAGATGTTATTAATTATTCTTACAAGCAAAATGATAAAAACACTGGAACTTTACTCAATACGAGTAATTTTAAAAATCTCTTCGGAATGATATATTTCGATTTAAGTTACAAGGGAAATGAGGTCAGTGTTGATCCAAAACAACTGAATTTGAGATATAAATTAAAAACAGCTCCAGGAGCTCCTTATAAAGCTTATACTCTGGTTCTATATGAGGAAGATGTTGTTATTGATACTGTTGGAAATGAATTGGTAATAGTTTAATCTAACTTATAATATATATGACTTACGTAAATTATTCAGTAAATTTAACAGATGGACAAAAACAGAGTTTAGCGAGGGCTTATGAGGATAGGAGTGAATTAACACTCAGGTTAAAAAATAACCAACTAACTGGGAATTTCCCCTTGTCGCTGACAGCTACACAGATTAACAATATCAACAAAGCTAAATCTAGCGGACGGGGATTAGACATAAATATATCAAAAGTACAAATTAGATCTCAGTCTAAAAATGGAGGCTTTTAGGCGCATTAGCTGGTTTGCTAACTAAAACAATTTTACCAACAGTTGCTAGATTTGCTCCAAAGATATTAGGGCCTTTAGCAACAGGAGCACTTAGTGGTCTGGCAAGTATTGGAATTGGTAAAATATTTGGAAATGGAATGGTAACTGTTCCTGCTGATAAAAAACAAACACTTCTAAAATCAAATAAATTAACAGCTGCACAAAAAAACAAAATAGCAAAGTCAAAAGGTTCCTGCACGATTAAACTAACACAAAAACAACTGCAAGACGTACTGGCATGTGCTTCTAGTAACAAAACGGTAACTACACCCAGTGGTAAAAAACAGCAAGAGGTAACAGCAACTGTTCCTAGTGACAAAAAACCAAAACTTCTAAAATCAAATAAATTAACACTTGCACAAAGAAAGAAGATAGTAAAGTCAAAAGGTCGCTGCCCTGTTAAACTAACTAAAAAACAACAGCAGGACGGAGGATTTCTTGGAATGCTTGCATCATTAGGAATTCCATTGATTGGATCTCTTATTAGTGGTTTAACTGGAAAAGGTTTGCAAGTAGATAGAAGAGGATATGGTTTACAAGTAGACTCACAAATTAGGCCATACAGAAGTATCCCATTCATAAAAAAAAAACAAAAATTAAAAATGAACCTATATCTAACTTAGATATAACACAATGGATCAAGCAGCTAGGCATACAGAACTTCAGGGGAGTGTACAGCAAAAACAAATTGCCGACAAAACTAAATAAACAAGAATGCGGTATTATTAATCTTGATGATCATATTGGACCTGGCACACACTGGACTTGTTACTATGATAATTATTACTTCGATCCGTTTGGCTTGAGCCCACCAAAAGAAGTTTTAGCGTACATACCTGATATAAAATACAACACTATTCAATACCAAGATAAAACAAGTGTTCTGTGTGGATATTTCTGTTTGTACTTTATCAAAAAGTTGCAGGAAGGAAATAGTGTGTAAGATATTCTTTACAAATTATTAAAACCGTACAAACCAGTGAAAAATGAAAACATCATAACATCATATTTTGTCAACGAAGTTTAATCTAATCATATTATATATGAGTTACTGTATAAAAGAAAAAAAGGTTACTGAAAATATTAATCCTAAGTATGTTTTAGCAAAAAATGGTAGAAAAAGGTTAAGAGCAACTTGTGCATCTTGTGGTATTACTAAAACAAAGTTTGTTAGAAACACAGAGGCGGAAATATTGATATTCATAAAGCTATGCTTCCTCTGTTGCCTAAAAAAGGGCTAACACTTCCTGGTTATAAATATTGCGGCCCTGGTAATCCACTTAATAGCGGAGAACCTGTAAATGAATTGGATGCTGTTTGTAAAGATCATGATTATTGCTATGACGAAAATCCTAGTAATAAATCAACGTGTGATAAAAACATGCTTGCTGGTTTGAAGTCTAGTAAGTCTAAAACTATCGGAGAAAAGATTGCTAAGAATTTGATAGTAAAACCAGTCATTAGTACAAAATATAAACTTGGTCTTTGAAACCCAAAAAACTAGAAAAGGCGTTGAAATGGACTGACAAGTTAGCAGATGAACTTCATAAACCTATACGAAGAAAGTTCACTCAACGCCGTGTGATTGTTAATGAAATTGATAAAATATGGTCTGCTGATTTGGTTGATATGCAATCGTTTTCAAAGTATAATAAAGGTACTAAATACTTGCTTACTGTTATTGATTTATTTAGTAAATTTGCTTGGGTTGTACCCGTTCCAAATAAAACTGGTACGGAAATTACAACAGCGTTCCAACAGATAATCAGTACAGGAAGACAGTGTAAATTGTTGTGGGTTGACCAGGGTGTGGAGTTTTATAACAAGACGTTTAAGCAATTCCTTGATGATAATAATATCAAAATGTATCACACTTTTAATTTCGGAAAAGCTGTAGTAATTGAACGATTTAACAGAACATTAAAAGAGAGGATGTGGAAATATTTCACAGCAAACAATACAAATACATATTTAGACGTGTTTCAGGCGATGGTTGATAAGTATAATAATACAAAACATCGGAGTATCAAAATGACGCCGATTGAGGCTAGCGATGAGAACAAAAAAGGGACAGTGTATTTCAACTTGTATGGAAAGATGAGAAGTAATCAAATTAAGCCAAAGTTTAAAATAGGGGATAATGTTAGAATCAGCAAATATAAAAGAACGTTTGAGAAAGGTTATACCCCAAATTGGACAGAAGAAATATTTATTGTTGATGAAATTCAAAACACAAATCCAGTGAAATACAAAATAAAAGATTTAAACAACGAAAACATTGATATAAGCTTCTATGAATTAGAGAAATGATAAAAGCAAAGCAAGAAATATTTAGGATTGAAAAAGTAATACGACGTGATTACAAAAATAAACGAGCATTGATTAAATGGAAGGGTTATAATGAGGATTTCAACAGTTGGGTTCCATTCAAGGATATTAAAAATATTAAATAGCAATGCATAGAAATATGATATGCAGAGCGATGATGAAGACTACTGCCCGGTTCCGTCTGATTTTGCCTAACGAGTTGTAAATGTTATGTTATTAAAATGACAAACCGGATTGATTAGTAGTGTAGAAAGGGGGGGTGGGGGGGGGGGGGGTATGGGGTTTGAGTTTTCCAGAGCGGGGTTGCTTGAGAAAACTGTTGAAATATGTTGGTGTTGATTTAGGCGTGACTTACATTTAGATCTTAGTGGTACAAATGAGAGTCAAGCTTGAGTACCCCCGTGGCATATTTCACTAGTTGTTCTCATTGCCCGCGAGGGAAAACTGTGCTCAAACCCCCCTTTCTATACTACTCAAGAAATTTATAGTAACTGCATATTTTGAAAGTGAAGGATATTTATTAACAATTTCATATGCTGATTGTCTCATAATTTCTGAACGTAGTGTATAGAGTTCAATAAATTCAGAAGGATAGAAAACAAAAGTCACACAAGTCATCTTAATACGGGTATGTCCAGTCGTTTTACCGTTCCTATGAAATCATCCTGCCATCACGTTTTTCCAGCAAGATAACGCCAGGTCACAATCATCTAGAGTTACACGTCACGTTTTCTTGCTGGAATGACCTGACGTCGAGATGATTTCCTAGGAACGGTTAAACGGTTGGACATACCGGGTACTAAGATGCGTGACTTTTGTTTTCTACCCGTCTGAATTTAATTGAACACTATACACCATGTTTAGGAATTTTGAGACAATCTCTGTATGCAATTAACAGGTCGCCTGTTGTCAATCTTTTACCCATTTTAAGCAATCAAACCAGTACTATACCTCCGACAAACAATAGCACGTGCAACAGTATAATAAAGAACGTGTAGCTGTATTATAATGTAACCTATTGTCAATATACTCCGACATCAACAATAGGGTGGAGATATCTAAGTACTGGCGTCATGTTAATTGTTAATATCCTTCAATTTCATACTATGCTCTTATTATTATAGATTACTTTAACACTAAAATAATCTGCTGGTGCGCTTTCTAAACTACTCAACTTGTATAATCTGTCACCAAGGTGTTTTGAAAATAACACGAATACTAAAAACTGGAAATCACCGAAACACATATCAATATTGTATTAAGTTTATCAACAATGAAATCTGAAAAATCTTCTTTTTTTTCAGATTACATTGTTGATAAACTTAATACCATATTGGTATGTGTTTCGGTGATTTCCAGTTTTTAGTATTCGTGTTATTTTCAAAATACCTGGGTGACCTATTATAAAAGTTGAGTAGTGTAGAATGTCTAATGATCATCTTTCGTTAACATTTTTGGATAAGACGTCATTTCCAGGTCTGTCTGGTTGTATTTTGGATAAGACGTCATTCCAGGTCTCTCTTGTTGTATTTTGGATAAGACGTCATTCCAGGTATCTCTGACTGTATTTTGGATAAGACGTCATTCCAGGTCTCTCTGGCTGTATTTGCTGTATTTTCTTTAACGAATTCCATTTTACTTGAAATGTATTAAATACCAGAACATATTATATAACTCACATGCATATGTCATATCTTTTTATATTTTTCAATTGAAATACTTACTAATTAAATGTAATACATGCACGCACACGCACGCACGCATGCATCCACACATGCACACACGCACACACCCACACACTTTATTCCTTTTGATATGTATCATTGTTGTATGTGTTTGTGTTTATGTTCGCACATTGCCACTATAATAACCATATGGCTTACTGCCATCCATTACATTGGATTTGTTTTATATTTGTACAGGTTTTGTGGAAAACACTCTGAAGTTCTTACTTTCAAAAGCTCAGCTCACCAGATGTTAGTTACATTTCACACGGATCATAGTGCAACACACGGCGGATTTGCCAGCACCATCAACTTTGAAAACAACTAATGGCTTCATGTCAACTGACACCACTGTCGATGTTGCCTGACATCGCTTTCAGCTTTTCTTTGCTATGGTGTCATGTAGGAATTTTGTGTCATTAATTTCATCTATAACCGTACTTGATATATAGCGCTACTGATCAAAGAAAGGCCAACTTGGCGTGTGCGATGGCGTGTTGAATTGATCGCTTGGTACTTAATATATAAAACGTTTTGTTTCCCTGGGGTCAGAAATGGCCCAGCTACTGGAGTCCAAATCTTGTGTATAAAGATATCGCATGTAAAATAAGTTCTAAACCTTATACAAATGTTCGTCTCAAAAATCTCACCATATATATTGTCATTTCTTTATTTAGAATTAATCGCTCGATATTCAACTATCAAGTTAGAATGTTTATACGCTCGCATAGTTTGGCATTGTTTGTCCGTCCGTCCGGAGGTATATAGGTATAATTAATTGTTTTCCTTTGAATAAGGTTTAACCTGGTACTTAACCTTGAGAATAAAGTTCAAAGTGTAAGGTCTACAACAATGACACTGTGTACAAAAACACATAAATCTCTGATTTATACTAGGCAAGAACTCTCTGGTTCTTAATATTTTTGAACAAAGGTTCAACCCGGAACTAATATTAACTATGCCTTTCACAAGTAATTGTGTCGAATTACACTCAAAGTATTAGGTGTATAACAATTACACTGCGTACACATTTTCATAAATCGTATAACGGCCGATATATCTCTGATTCATATTTTTTTAACTGTTTCTTTTTCAAAACGGTTTAACCTTGGACTTAACCTTGCCAATCGATTTAAAAGTATAAGCTTGTTTGTGTGTTTTGGGGTTTACTGTGTTCTGTGAAAGCTGCATTTCCTGTTCGACTTGTATAATTATTTTTATAACAATGAAACGTTGTACACATCTCCAACATGATCAAATGAAAGGCCCATAACTCTCTGAATCATATGTTTGTCAATAATGAAATGTTTACCTTTAAAAAACATGAAAAAAGGAGAATATTTGTGCACATCTTCAACATGACGCAATACAGGCCCATAACTATATGATTACGTTCTTTAATTAGTTTTATATTAGTTTGATAAAGGCTTAACCTGAAACTTAACCCTGCCTTCTACAAGTAAATGTTGCTAATAACGGCAACAGCATTAGGTCTACAATATTGAACGACTGGTCTATATTTCACGCTAGTCGATGCTCTTGCTTGTCTTTCCGTGATCAAACATGGTTTCGGGGTTTTAAAACTTGTATGTAGAGATTTTACATTCATACAGGGTAAACGCGTTATCAGCACTTCATTTGAAAAGGCTAGACCAAATTGACTGAGATTTTCTATGAATGCTTTTGCACTAAGAGTACCTTAGAAAAATACAAATAGGTCAATCGAACTTTCAAAATGGCTGCTGTTACTAAATATAGCCAACACCTTTAAAAATCGTATTCTCAAGAACACCAGCATAGATTTTGACAATTATCTTTTGGAATTGATCGCTAGGTATTAGGAGGTTCAAAGTTTCTATATAGAGATTTCACATGTTTTTGATAGACGCACATATGGAAAAGTCTTTTTCTTTATTTATGTTGCAACTTCGGTCTACTTATAAAAAGTATGGGAATAAAATATCCTTCCAATGATATACAATTTTGGGGTTTACAAGAGGTTCAGAATATTTTAGAAGAAGAGACTTTTGTCAAACTGTAAATTTTAAATGGACGTATTGGGAAAATCTTGTCGAATCATTTGAAAAGAAATTGCGCAAGGCATAAAGCAAGCAAATGTTGGGTGTAAATAACCTAGTGTTTGATTGGCCTTTACCGATCCAGCAATTTCGATCTGAGTAAGTAGGATGGTATATTATTTTATATTATTTAAAAGAAGATATAAAAGTCGAACAGAAAATGTAGCATTCAACGAACAGAAATAAACAGCAACCTAAAAAGATGAATAAACTTAATACAATGTTTTGGTTTGGGGCTAAACAATTCAATTGGTTAGTTAGCTAAAGGGCAAAAAAACAAACAATATTTTAATTTAAGCCTTGCATGTAACAATTTCTGATGTTCATCTATACTGTTTTTTCAAAGAACGTTTGGATTTCTTAATAGCATATAACTTTTAACTTTATTATGTCTGTGATATTTCAAACTGTTACCGTTGTCCATACTGTCAGTTTTAAAATAATTGTATGTTTTAAAGGCATGGCTAAATAATCACTTCAAACGGTCTACATAAATAAATCCTTTTCAGTAGAGCCTTTCAAGGTCGTTTAACTTATTGCTGTCGTTACTATATATGAAAATAAGTGAATATTTGTTTATGACATGGCTGAAAACGTTAATACCATAGTTGGTCCTCGGATTGTCATACAGGCCTAGGCCTTGGAGAAAAATGATGATTCTTTGGCCAATAAATGGGCCAATATGAAATCACTTAACTTATATTATTGACAGATTGATTGTATATACATGTATACTTTCATGTTGAATGTTAAAATATTTCAGGAAGTAATAGGTACTGTTTATTTTATACGTTCATTGTTTAAAAAATATATATTTGGTGTGCATATGTTATCCTTGACAACGGTTATATAATTATGTACTAGTTCATTTATTTCGTATTATTCGAGTATGTATATCATATTTTAAATATTTCTGTATGTTAAATCTGAACGCTTTTCCATTTGTAATTTTTAATACACTTACTGTTGTAGGTAAATTAAAACGTACCTTTGAATAAAAGTGCTAATGTTGGTATTATTAAAGGGGGTACATCAGGATTTTTCTAGAAACATCATAAATTATAAAAATGTTCATGATAAAACACTTATATCAATCAAAATATGATGTTCGAATCATTTTGTTAACGTCTAAACTTTGAATAAATTACTGTAGCTAGGACGGAATCGGTCGTAAAATGCTGAAATTAACCCTGGTGCGTAACCTAGGATAGCACGTATTAATGTGCAGAATGAATTTCTTTGCAAATAATGGATCAGTGTTAGGTTCATTCATTATGTTTAGGACATTTAAAATAGAAAATCTAAAAATGTGTCAGTTTTTAGTCGGACACCTAAAACCCATGAAAATCCTGATGTACTCCCTTTAAAACCATTTTACAACTTAAGGATGTTGGCTGGGTAAGTTTTAACATCTTCAAGTCTAAGAATTTTACATTTTAAATCAATGTTTTATTTGACAGCAGAATTGTTTCATTGTTTGCATTCTAGTAGATATGGATGTAATGTAGGATTTAAGATGGTAACATATCACATTTTAAGCAAAACATTTTCTTTTCATTTTTCCGTCATTTGTGATCATTTTTTGTTATCAACAAAATAAGGGGTATGGGTATCTCTTGTATGTACAGTATTTTAAAGTGAAAATGTCGGAATATCTCAAACATGTGTGTAATTTAAAGAATTACTAATAAGGAATCATTAGAAGCCTGATGACCTATATATGTTTTACTTGTTTTGAAACAAATTTCATTGAACCTTGTCATATACAAGTTTTAAAAAAAAAGTTGAGCATTAGAACATGCTTTATTTATCTTGAATTATTCTTTTTTAGTAAAAAAAAATGGGTGGGATACGGTCCATATCTGTTTCCTTTTTGAAGTAAAAAGACGAATGAGGATTACAATTGTTATTTATGTTTCGAAAGATATGTATCTATGTAACCGAAATTTAATCATTGTTTTTAAATAAATGTAATTTTTGAAGAAAATTGTGAAAATGTTCAATGGCTCTATTTTCCCCCTATTTACTGAAATTTTAGAGTTAGAAATACGTGTCTTCGTCAAAGACGTATAGTGGGGAAAAAGTGTGACGACCTACCCTTTTTTATAATGTTGCATCTAAATGATACCAAAGAAGCTTTAAATAAGACTATAAAAAAATCTCAGCACTACGACCTTTCCCAGCCAACCTCCTTAACCTCCTTAACTGAGCTTTATTCTATACTATTATGCACCAATTGTCTACATTAAAGACAATGTATGTTGTTCTGTATCTAAACATGTTTTCGAGTTGTGGGTATCTGGAAGTTTGTATCACCTCGACTGGACATACCATCTCGGCAGGATCTCGCGAGAGGCTTTAAACTCGAATGTGATCCTTGAGATATGGCATATCCACCAGAGGTGATGTAGCTTTCAGTAATGATCCATCTGATATATAACTTCATAAGACAACTCGTAAAATATCGAAGCACCGTATAGTGGACTATATTGTTTATACAGGTAAGCAACGACATCTCACGACGTATGGTACAGAAATCTATTTTAGTAGTATAGTGAAACGGATTCAGAAAACCTCTAAATGTAATACAGTTTTTATGCCATTGTAGAAAAATGTATGTAATAAACGTTATGTAAGGGACAGACGATAAATAGACATAAAGGGAGGTTATTTACATTCTGCATTATACGTATACTACTCCTTTTACAATGATGTTTATTTATACTTTTTTTTCTCATTATGTATTTAGACGTAATAATATATTGATGCTGTTATTAATTATATAGATGGCATAAAATATAATTTATTTCGAAGCGTGTCTTATTATTATATAATTGTACTATGCACCTGCACTATTGAATTGTAACTGGGAGGATCTGATATAAGGCAAGAACTTGTACCATGTGTTCATACTTATTCCCTTCTGGTTAGCTCTACTGGCCGAAGGCCAGCAGGCCAGTAGAGCTTATAGGATGGCGAGTTGTCCGTCCGTCGTCCGTTAACTTTTGCTTCGTTAACACGATAGGGCCTTCATTCTTCATCCGATATTTTTCAAACTTTACCAGATTGTTGATATCAATGAAAGCTCGGCCAACCAGTTGTTCGAACCAGTAACGTAACATTGGAGTTATGGCCATTGATTTAGTTAAAATTGCTATATTTTGCCTCGTTAACGCAATAGGGCCTTCATTTTTCATCCGATCTTTACCAAACTTTAGCAGATTGTTGATATCAATGAAAGTTGGGAGGAATTTGAAAGGCAGTCAGATCGAACCATTTACACCGGACTTATGGCCCTTGATTTAGTTAAAACTGCTGTATGTTGCATCGTTAACCCGATAGAACCTTCGATTTTTATACGATATTTACTAAACTGTACCAGTTTGTTGATATTAATGAAATCTCGAATGAGTTCAAAAACTAGCCAGATCGGACCGGTAACACCAGAGTTATGACCCTTGCTTTAGTTATAAATGCTGTATTTGCCTCTTTAAGATGATATGGCCTTCATTTTTCATCCGATCATTACCAAAATTGACCAAATTGTTGATATCAGTGAAAGCTTAGGCAAGTTTGAAAACCAACCAAATCGGATTAGTAACACCGCACTTATTGCCCTTGATTAATTTCAAAGATGCTGTATTTAGCCTCGTGAAGACGATAGGACCTTCATTTGGCCGGATTTCAGTGAAACGATGCAGGAATGATCAGTACCAAGCCTAGTTCTACATATAGACTCCGTGTTACGTTGAATGATTTGGCAGAGTTATGGCCATTTAAAGGTTTTAATACACAAACATTGTCTGGACTAGTTCTTCCGAACCCCTGGCCGGATTTCAACGAAACTTTTCAGGCATGATTGGTACCTATCCTAATTGTGCATATCATAGCCGTCTTCCAGTTGAATAATTTTGGTAGAGTTGTGGCCCTTTAAATGTTTTAATACACTAATATTGTACACACTAGTTCTCCTGAACCTCTTGCCAGATTTCAGCGACACTTGGCAGGAATGATCAGTACCAAGCCTTGTTGCGCAAGGCATCGCCATTTTCCGGTTGAATACTTTTGACAGAGTTATGGCCCCTTACACACAAACTTTATCTTTAGCAAGTAGAACGTTCACAGGCACTCTTGGGCCTCTTGTTTTTGGAATAGCACCATGTTTGCTTGATTTATTCTCTTTATAAAATAGTATAATTTCTCCTAAATTAAAATATAACCAATCTGATAAAATCTAGTTGTTTCTACTTTCTCTCCAAATTTAAATATACATATTGATTCATGAAACAGTCCAGACAGGAATCTGGAGTTTGTGCGGTTTGGATTCCCCCTAGAATCCAGCCCGCTACAGTTATTTATCATGCAGATATGCACTTTTTTGCCTAATAAAGGGGTGACCGAATAAATTTTGCTTTATTGGGCATGACTTACAACACAAATCAATGCGGAATCCCTCGGCATTTATTGTACATAAGGTTATATGACGTCATGCACGTTACGTTGCCTGACGCAACAAACAAAAACAACATGGCGTCGTCCTCGATACGCGTAACATCCTGAGAAATAGGTAATAATCGTAATTCATACAAAAAATGTGGATAATCTACATGATAAATAGAATATTATGTCAGTGCCTTTTACTATCAAGTTTATTAGGCTCGGCACGAAAACGAAGAATGGCTCGGCAGAGCCTCGCCGTTCTACGTTTTCTAAGCCTCGCCTATAGAGCCTCGCCATTCTTCGTTTTCTAAGCCTCGCCTAATCAACTTGATAGTAAAAGGCACCGACATAATATTCCTTATATAGTCTGCAAACATCCCACTACTTACAATATGAAATTCATCTTACGGAAGATTCGGTGAAACAAGATTATCGACCAACTCGAAGGCGTTTATATAGAGAAAATTATATCAGTGCCTTTTACTACAGCTATCGAATCGTTTTATTACCGAGTTTTACCGTTAATCTACCGTTTCAAACCAGTTTGTCTTTCGTTTGTCGTTTACAAACGCAGAACGACCGTTAAAACGGGTTTTCAAACGCTTTAAGTGCGCATGCTCGGAGTTTTCCCGTTTCCAAACGCTCTGAAACGGGCGTTTCCAAACGCTTTGAAACGGGATTTTCAAACGCGCGTAGTGCGCATGCGCAGAGTTTGTGAAAACGCGTTTTTGAGTTTTTATCCGTTTCTTTATTTTGACCAATCAAAAAAGATAGCATAATTAGATAATTCTCATCTACGATCAGTTTTTTTAAGAGTGTTTGATCGATACATCAAATAAAACAAATATTATATTACGTGGAGTGCGTGGTCCAGTGGTAGAGCGCCGAACTCCAGATCGAGAGGTCGTGTGTTCGATCCTTGCCGCGGCCACGTTATTTATCCTTGAGCAAGATAATTAATCCACATTGCTTAGTACCGGTTCTACCCAGGAAGCCATCGAGAGTATAAGTTGCCAGAACTCGTTTCGCAATCGATGTAAAATAAATATATTTAAACTAATTACTTACAAACAACAGTTGAGGCACCCGACATCGACAATCGATTACTACTTGCTTAATCAATAGCTCACGTAGTGTATACAAGCACACTGCGATTTAATTACTCGACATCAGTAATTAGATATTTCACAATATACAAACTGGAAGTATGAAAACCAAATATTTCAAGTGTTGTAAAAATAGCTTACATAATAAACGAAAACAGCATTAGCCTTAATGGGAATAAGGGAAATCCAGAAAATAAAAAACAGACCGTAACTTGAAATACTAGATTTAAATAGACAAAACATCAAAAGTATTTTTAGAGTGAATTATACGAATACAATTTATATAGTATTAATAATAAAATTGGAAAATGTCCATTGTTAATAATAAACAATAGGGCTGACGCAGAGGAAGGTGGGTATAGCTGTTTTGAAAAGCACTGCAATATGTAGATGTCTATATGGTATGAGAAAGATAGTACTGAAGATGTTCATTTGCAAACTAGCCTCGGTGGCTCTGTGGATAATGCATTGTGGTTTGGATCTAAAACCTCTGCCCCGCGTTTGATCGATACATACCATAGTCCTATCTGATGGGAAATTTCATTCTTCAAATTAGCTCCCTCTGAGGTCGCTGTCCCAATATAACCAAATGATTTGTTTTAACCCTATTATATTTTTACATCAATGTCTGAATCATGCGCTAGAATCCAATAACGTTTTTGTGATCCGTGTGAAATTATTATAATTGCACGAATAGGAAATGTAATAAAAAGGGACGCAGAGCAATATTGAACAATTTTATTAAAATAAGCACCTCCATTTCATCATTCAAATATGTTTTTCGCTTTAAAGCCGCTTGCATATATATTTAAATTAAAGGTAATACCATGTTTTCAATATTTTCCCTAACCTACCGCGGGATAAATATATTATTGGTGCAGTAATATGCAAAAACAATCTCCGTTGAACTATTCAAAAGAATATTACTACTTATTTGCAAATATGATCACTTTCATACTATCTTTGTTAAACTTGTTAAAAAGTTTATCAAAAGAGGTTATGACCCTATCATTTTGCAACGCACTGCATGCTTGGTGGTGGACCTTTTTACAGTTCGCCACTATGCTTTCCACTTTAATTGTACGATGACCGGACAAGCTGTGGACCCTATGATGACGCCTACCTAAAGCCCATTGGGACGGTGGCGTTTGATGTTTGTCTATGATCTTTCCTGTCGTGCCCTTAATGGTTTATTCTCTTGTTGCTCTGGCTTCTGCCAAGTCATTGAGTACCTTCATTGTGGCTTTCTAGGCTATTGTTTTTTGTATTATATTTACACGAGCATATTTGTGTTTTACTTATATTGCTTATTGATGCTGCCTTGTTGGTTAGAGATTAGATCATGGCGGGGATTTCTTTATTTACACTGTCCTATTTTAATGGGTTGACAGTAGGGTAAGTGTGAGGTTTAGTGCACCCTAGAACCGGTTTAAACCCCCAGTGGCCTTTGTTGCCACTGACCGTTCCAAGGCGGTAGCCCTATTGTCAACCCTTTTGTGTTTGTGATGTCGTTTGCATTTTGTATTACTTTTGCATTCTCGTTTGTCTGTTTGCGTGTTTGTTTTTGTGCTTTGTGGTTGACTGTCGTCCTTGAATGCTGTTTTCCATATCCGATATTTTTATCTTTCTTACGAAGAAACGCGAGTTTTACAGAAATCGAGATTGCCTGTGTCCCTTTAATATGAATCAAGCTGGTTCAAATATTCATTAAACTAAATTGCGTGTATGAAACTTATTTTAATAGTGCTTATACGTTTAAATATATAGTGTGTTACTTTTATAATAACCAGGTTCATTGCTATTATGTCATATATTGGGAAACATATTTCATTGTTTAATATTGAATACAATTATGCTTTGTTATAATTATAAACACTGGTTGAAAAAAAAAGCGTGAATAACGTGTTAAATGCATTAATACGCCGATATACACATTATAGTACACAGTATGAACTGAGAATTCATTACTTTAAAACACACATGAACGACATGAAATATTCACAAAAGCAAGAATTTAAATGATCTTATAAAAGAAAGAAACTGACGGAACCACTCGAATTTAAATAAATCAAGATTGCCGTGTTTCCAACATAAAATATAATATTTCGAAATGTGCAAATATTGTCGTCACTGAGAGATAATTATACAAAAAGTCATACAGTTACTTCAGATAAACTTATTAACTTAACTATGAAGAACTCGATTTCCTGTGAAATTATATTATTTAAATTTTACCGATTCCAATAAAAAAAAAGAAACGTTATCATATCATTGAAATATGGCGAAATAATTATATCTGGTTTGCTTTTATTTTATTCCTCATTATTTGTACAACATGGCATGCGCCCACAATACATGAAAAAGTACAAGAACGAAAGTAAACTAAATTAATAAATGTGTTATACGCCTTATAGTTTTAAACTATTAAATAAATTTTTCTGAGTATATTAGATAGTTTTTGTCTGATCCTATAATCCTATATTATATACATCAGGTGGATTACCGCTTATGAACATTATCTTTTCGACTTTGTTAAGGCTTGTGTAATTCTAAGTTGCATAGACCCACCTCCCATTGCTGTACAAAGAATCCCGATGACAGCGGGCTCATTAGATAAGGTTTGCACTGTAAAAAACGTAATTATATAATTCATATTTAATTCATGTTGACGTTATACTTTAAGATGCATGTATATGTTTACAATTATCGTTCGAATGCGTTACATTTGCTCACATCATGTCATAATTTTGTTTTACTTCGGACATTACTACAACTACTTTAGATAAAATCTAAACATCTCAGATTAATACATGTACCTCGTGAAGAGACTTCTGTTCATACGGAATGCCAACCAATGCTAGAGATATACAGAACACGGAAATATTTAAATAGTGTTTAATGGTTTGTCAACACATGAAAGGTTATTTAGAGCCGTCCCAGAAGAAGGGTTTGGGATACATACAAATCCGAGAACTGGACTTATTCGGAATAATGAAGATATGTCTATATTACTTTAACGTGCTCGGGAGATAGAACCGTTTATGTCCCTATCCGACGGACGAGGCTATGAAAAAGTGTCTAGTACGAAGTTAACATATCAAATTACGTTATATATGAAATTGTAACCTCTGAGGGAGAAGAGAATAAGAATAAAGTTTTCCATCGGACATGCCTCCGCAAGGGAGTGAACCGTCATTGTGGATATATTTATAGCTCTAAGGCACAATGCCTTATACACTGAGCTTCTCTCCACGGGAGAATGAGTAATATGCATGCTAAACTCAGCTTTATTAGGTGCATGCACAGTTTATATACCCGACTCTATTTCGATGCGATTTCACTGAATGCGTAATACATATAAATAAACGTTTTAAAGCAAATTCAGTTAAAATAAACTTATGAAACACAAAGGCATGTGATGATGAAGATGGACGGACAGCGCGTGTATTTGTGTGTGTTGGGGTGGAGTGGGGTGTACGGCGTGGCGTGATGGGATCGGAAGGCTACCATATCGGTTCCGTTTCAAAAGAATCTTCACATGGTATAATCTTTTTTGTTTTTCATCCCATTTTGATAAGTATTCACCCGTTACTACACGTTTTTTTTCAACAGCCTGATTGGATGTGTGTCTACATTCTCTTTAAACATCGATAACAACAATTGTATACGTTTATTGTTGCATTTGACACTTATCAAGTTGATATATTTATTAAAGAAACATAAATGTCACAGTCATGCTTGTATTCTTTCATAAATTTAATGCAAGGTGTGGTCTAATTTGAGATAAATAATTCCGGTTCATAACATAAGCCAAGGCATCAATATCATCATAAATCAATAAAAAACACATGCAAATGTGTTTGCTGTGTGAATTTTGCTTCACGAAAGTCTCCTTTGTCAAGAAAAATATGTTTCTTAAATAAGACTGATGTGATTTTTAAAAAAAAGAATTATATCTTAGCCGCTTTTTAATCAAATTATTTCTGCAACTATACAACTGCAATTGAAGCTATGAAGGACAGGTTCATGTAATTGTGTTTTTAATTCCTGTATTTTTTAACAAAAATCGTAACATTTAGTTTGCAACGTTCAACATACACATTTTACGAAAATAACGACTAAATACTTATTGCGACAAAACTGCGCGGGTGGTCAGTTAGTTGGCACTTCGGCTAATTGGTTTATTGTACAGTAATTAATTAGTACACCAATCAGTTAATATACATCAATCAATTTGTTCCGGGTCAACATCTTAGTACATTTTATCACATGGAACTGCTTGTATTCCGTATAATATACCCATTACGTATTTCCTTATATTAACCATGTGTAATACAAGGCGACCGAATCAGCCGGTCGTTGAAGTGCAGTGTCAGTACGTTCGTCTAGTCAATGTCCCGGAACACCCGTTTAGTCCGTGGAGTCCGTGGATATAGCACTGAATCGGCGATGTTGTGAGTGTAACAGTCCCCCGTACAAGCAATAATGTGTAGTTTCTTGGCGTTTTTGAGCCATGTGATAAAAAGGATCTGACACTCGTTGTCATTTCATACAAAATTGTATTAAAATCGTCCAGGAATTTGTTATTAAGCTCGCCGGAGGCTCGCTTAATAACAAATTCCTGAACTCGTTTAATGAAATTTTGTATGAAATGACAACTCATGTCAGATCCTCTATATACATGTCCACTTAGCGCGTCAATTCAGTGATCATCAAAATGAAAACACGAAAGACTGACATTGATCCTTGTATCAAGTACTAGCAAAGTGTGGTCTCAGTTTATCGTTAATTTTCTCAGTTTAGCATTCATTTTCTCAGTTTATCGTTCATTTTTTCAGTTTATCGTGTTCATTTTCTCAGTTTATCGTTCATTTTCTCAGTTTATTGTTCATTTTCTCAGTTTATCGTGTTCATTTTCTCAGTTTATCGTTCATTTTCTCAGTTTATCGTGTTCATTTTCTCAGTTTATCGTTCATTTTCTCAGTTTATCGTTCATTTTCTCAGTTTATCGTTCATTTTCTCAGTTTATTGTTCATTTTCTCAGTTTATCGTGTTCATTTTCTCAGTTTATCGTTCATTTTCTCAGTTTATCGTGTTCATTTTCTCAGTTTATCGTTCATTTTCTCAGTTTATCGTTCATTTTCTCAGTTTATCGTTCATTTGCTAAGTTATAATATTATGTTGTACCTTATGTTGTTTTTTGTGTTTTGTTTTTGTTTTTTTAAATACATATATGTTTATGCTTCTCTTGGAGCAATGTAAATATGCCTTAGTAGCTGAATTTTTGCATGCTTTTTCCTCTTTGTTCGTTCGTTCGTTTATTTCTATATGTTTTGCAATTCTCCTCATGCGGCGGAATGTATTTCTCTCAGATTTATCTGATTTCAAAATCCCATACTTGAAGTGTATAAATTCATCAAAAATAACATTATGTATGTGAAACTACAAAACGTTGTTTTATAAATGCTATACTACTTTACATGGAATTAATAATAAATGAACATTATTTAACTCATTGAAATGTGCGTGTACTTTGCACAGCTACATGTTTGATCCGCGGAATGAACTTTTCAT